>CAWUFW010021726.1:0-113214 GCA_963921515.1 Calotriton arnoldi | reverse complement strand
AGACAGAGGTTGTTTGTAATTTTAAGAAGGCTCAAGCACCTACAGAGATGGTATGTTAATATAGTGATTTGCAAGTCCCCACAAAGTTGTGTTATTATAATGAAATGAAATGAAATGGAAATTTATAGAGCGCAAACATTCACCCAAGGGTATCATGGCGCTTGCTCAGCACAAGACATACCGGACCAATACAAAGCAGCCTCAAAGATTGAAAAGCCACGTCTTTAGTGCCTTCCTGAATGTTCAAGTCCCCACGGAGATAGTGTGTGAAGATGATTGTGTTCAAGTCCCCACTAAAAATAGTGTGTAAAAACAATGCTTAAATCCCCACACAGAGTGTGAAGATAATGATGCTCAGGTCCAAACAGATTTGTGTATAATGATAAGAATGTTCACATTCCCTCAGAGACAGTGTGTGAAGGAAATCATGATCAAGTACCCACACAGATAGTGTGTTGGTATAGTGAAGTTAAAGGCCCCTTAAAGATTGCATGTGATTACACTGATGTTCATGCTATGGGGCGTGGCCTGCGTGGCAAACTTGACGGACACCTGAAGCAAGTCTCCAGGCTCAAAGCTCTTTTAATCAGTCTATTATCTATCCATGCAAGGGAAATTTCCCCCCCAGGTCTGTGGCCCAGTGCTAGAGGGTCTGGGGGGGACACTGCCTGTTTCTTTGTCCTTCTTTGAACAAAAGTCTGGACCCGGCAGCAGGGCCTCTTGGGCTGTGGGCAAAGCGGGGACACCTCGACCTGGCAATGCCCCTATCAACTGGGTAAAGTGACCCGCGGAGTGCTTCCGGGAGGAAATCAATTGGTCCCGGGGGGCCCTGGTGCTCTGCGGTCCCCTACTGCTGATCACTGTGAAGAGTCTGAGTACCCACACAGCAAGTCAGCAGAGCCGCAGTCCAGAGAGACCAGCCACGACCTGGGGCTGCAATCCCTCACAGTGGGATTCTGTGGCAACCTGTTGGAACCGGGGTTACCGAGTCCGACACGGTAGCATGGCGTGAAGCGGGAAAGGCACGCAAAGGCAATGTGTAAGGCAGTTGTGCAGCACACTCTCACTTCGACTCACAAATGCGAACGCAATAACATGACACCACACCAGGCTTTTGTATTTAAAATCAAGATCTTTTATAAATAAATTAAGTTGGCATCAGATAAGGCAGGTTAATTCAGATCTACATTCAAATTCATTATATTACTCAATTGGTGCACACTTTAAATAAAGCTGCATAGCTCATCAACATTGTAGGCCACTAAGAGGCCGCAGGAATTATCTCCTACACGTAGCACTTAATAATGATCTCAAGGTACGTTAATAAAACATAGGCTTAAACATACAG
Source organism: Calotriton arnoldi (assembly GCA_963921515.1). Classification (NCBI taxonomy): domain Eukaryota; kingdom Metazoa; phylum Chordata; class Amphibia; order Caudata; family Salamandridae; genus Calotriton; species Calotriton arnoldi. The sequence goes on along the minus strand of CAWUFW010021726.1, from coordinate 111,866 downwards.
TTCACTTTAGCATATTCAATTATTTAAAAGAAGGCTTGTCACGTTACATTTAAATCGGCCTGCATTAATCTAGGCGCACCCACTTTCAGTACAGTGGGCGTCGCAACTCCAGTACACCTGTAACATAAAATACTTCAACTCTTGGCGGTATACACTTCAGCTCAACTCCATTAAACACTTTCCCCTTGTGGTAAAGACTTAACAGTTAAAACTATGGCCTAGGCAGTAATTATAATAGGCATTGGCATAAATTATTAAATACTGTGGGCATCATCATTACATGAATGAACTATGTGGGGAATCCCTCAACATGTCCTGTATTCTGGGGCTTCTATGTCCCTTAGGGGTTAACTCAGGCCAGGCCCACTCCTCTCTGGGGCCTCGCCTCGTAGGACTAAAATCTTAAGGGTTAATAGTGGCCCCCGGCCCCCAGTGGCGTCTTATGGGCCCTAGGGGCCTCCAGGGCTCACCTGCGGTGTGGTCGCGCTTCAGGGCGACTGGCGATCTTCCGGGCCGGCCCGTGTTCTGTCGGGCGGGGCCCGGTCGGGGGTGCCTCGGCCTTCTGGCCGGTGTTGCGGGTCGTTGCGGGGGCTGGTATTGCCTTCCTCCGGCCCCCGGGATCAGGGAGTAACTATGCGGCACGTTGCGGGGGCCGGGATCACCCTCCTCCGGCCCCCGGGATCAGGGTAAGTGCAGGTGGGGGCTCAGGGTTGCTGGGGAAGGGAGCGGGAGCCGGCAGTCCTTTCCGGCCGGCTCCCCGTCTCCCTCTGCACTGCCGGGGCTCTTCCCGGGCTTCCTTCGGCGCTGGGGCGTGACTGGGGGCCGGCGCCCAATCGGTGCGCGGCCTTCCTGGGTCACGCCCGGCGACCCCTGGTTGCTCGGCAACGGCGTCTGCGGGGCCTGGAGGCCTCGCTGTAGATCGCGCGCTGGCGATTTCTTGGGCCGCGACGGCGGCGGTGGCAATTCTTTGGCCGCGACGGCGGCGGTGAGGCGATTCTTTGGCCGCTTCGGCGGCGGGTGCAATTCTTGGGCCGCTTCGGCGGCGGCGACGATTCTTGGGCCGCGACGGCGGCGGGGGCACTTCTTTGGCCGCTTCGGCGGCGGCGATGATTCTTTGGCCGCGACGGCGGCGATGAGGGCCCAGGGTCCAGTCTCTGGAGGCTTCGGTGAGGGCGCGGACGGCGCTCCTCACCTCACACACCTGAGGGGCTTCCTTTACCTCAGCGCTTCCCCCGGTGAGGGCGCGACGGCGCACCTCACCACACGGTGCCTCTTCTCAGGCGGCGGCGGCCGCGGCGGTGATCTCCTTCATAAGGTCAGTGACCTGAGGGGCAACAGAAAGCAGGGTGCACCAGCAGCCTGTGGGCAGGGCTGACTGGCAAAGTACTTGGGGGCAGCCCAGCAACAGGCAATAATGAATAGGGGTGAAGGTTTAGCGCTTCAGGGCACGCCGCTTTACCTGGTAATCCCCAATTGGGCAGTTTTAGGCTTTAGGCCTGGCTGGACGGTCAGGCCTCCTAAAGTTAAGGGGTCTTGCGTCTGCTTCAGCTTGGTTGCTTCTTAGGCGCTTCTAGTTGTAAGTTTCTTGTCAGAAGTTCCTTGTTATAAGTTCCTTGTCAAAGTTTCCTGTCAGAAGTTTCTTCTTATGAGGGGGGATGGGTTGGTGGTCTGGGAGTGCTTGGTGTTCCTCCCCGCACGCTGAAGGTGGTTCCCTGGGTCCCCTCACACTGGGCAAGGTCAGTGGGTGGTGGGCGTTCCTCAGCTATCTTACTACAGCAGGGCCTCAGCCCTGTCAGCAGCAGTAGTGTAGGTCTCCCCCTAGGCCCTAAAGCCTATACTCCGGCGGAGGTTCTCCCAGGTTCAGTGGTGCCTCATCAACTGACTCCAACTGACTAAAAGTTTTCCCTCCAAGCCTTTTATACTCCTAGGTCAGGTGACTCTCCCAAAGGCGGCAAAACATAACTCCTCCCACAGCCCGGAAGGTTCTGGAACCTTCTACATGCCTGGCTATGTGGCCCAGAGGCGGGGATGGAATGGATACTGTATCCCTATACCCTAGCCTGACCCTGGCTACTAGTGTGTATGCGTGTCAGGCCCCTCTGCAGTAGCAGGGGCCTGTGGCAGCCATCTTGGGTGAGAGAGCACCTGCAACTCAGCACTGTTGTCCATTTTAAAAATAACATTTCTTTAGAACAGTACACCTAAATCTGCGCACGCCATTGTGCGGCAGGTATTAAAGGCTAGGGGAAAAACGAAACATTTCTGGGAAAAAGGGCCACGTCCAACACAACCAATGTGAAACTCCAGCGGAAAAATCACAGGTGCCTTGCGGAGTGCGTCACCAACTCTGAGAGAACATTGGCTGAGCTACAGCCACGTAGGTTTGACCTTCATACTTGGGTACAGGGTTTACAGGACATGGTCCGTACTCTGGAACAAAGAGCAGAGGATTCGGAGGACCGATCATGTCTCAACAATGTTTTCATAGCTGCAATATGATTGACTACCTGGTAAGAAGACCTGGTCCCCCACCATAGCTTCACATCCATGGAGCATTGAGGGCCACAGCGGGAGGCCCTCCATGTTCCATAGTGGCCCAAATACTCAACTATAAGGACTGGGATGCAATACTAGATAGGACACTGAGTACTGACCCCATACTGGTGGACAATCACTGCATGCTGCATTCTATACACTGACAGTCCAGAGACAGATGGCCTCTTTTTTGGGAGTCAAGAGTAAATTGCATGCCTTGGGGTTCAAGTAGGTCCACAGCGGCAGGCAGTTGACCCAGGTGCCAGCAGCTACATTCCACAAATGCTCCGGTGACCACGGAGTTCCTCCCCTGAGGCCTTGGAAAATGGAGATACTTACTCTGGAGTGCTACAGGAGATGGGGTCACCTCTCAGGGTTGCCACCCAAACAGCAGATGACCTCCTCTAACTGACAGGCCGTAGCCGTACTCCCCTGGTGCTTATCCTTCACCAACGCTGGGTCCCACGGGGTGTCTCAGGTTCCTGCCTATAGGACCACTACTTCAGAAGCTCGATATACCCTTCAGGTCACACTCACACCTTCACCATCAAAAGCATAGGCTACTCTCCCATCTATGATGCCTTTTCTCATGATCCACGCCCCAATTAGGACTTACCTTAAATAGTTTTGTTCCTACTTGCTGAGGAGTGCAGCATGGGCATGGGCGGTGAGAGCGGGTGTGTGGAGACAGGTGAAGTGGCAATGTGAGCAGACAAAGTGGCCCACTGTGGACTGAGGTGCGGCTCAGCAGCAACATTTGTAGCGGCATCCAGGGTTGAGCAGGTTGAGTTCGTCAGTGGTGTAGCTGTGGGAGGTATTTGGACCAGGGTTCCTGGCACTGGGCGCAGCCGTACAGGTGAGTGACATTGAATGGAGTGATGTAACCCCTTGTCCTCATAAGGCGCTTACATCAGGACTTTACAGTTAGGGTCTGTTTTGGGCCCCTCTGGGGAATGTTCTCCTCATATTAGTTCCACCAGGGGTATTAAACAGGGATGCATCTTGTCGCTCTTTACTTTCCTGCTCTATAAATGGAATCAATAAACACCTAGTGGATAAAGGCAAAGACACTCCTCGCATGGGATCTCAACCATTACCCATACTATTATATACGGATGATGCATTGCTTCTTGCCCACAAAGCAAATGGCCTACAGGTCTTCTAGATTTATGTTTTAGCTATATGGAAGACCTGGATTTGCAGGTAAATCGTTCTAAGTCATATAGTCTGACCTGTGGCCATCCAAGCACTATGTTATGGGGAGGATAAATTTAGAAAAGATATAGGGCCTTATTTACAAGAAAGTGATGCAGCGCGGCACCGCAAGCCATTTGTCTGCACCGAGCTGTGTCACTTTCAAAGCACTGGGATGCGTCATATTTACAACAACATGACGCATCCCTGAGCTCTCTCTGTGCTGGTGCACAATTGCCTGCCATGCGCCAATGCAGGCACCCTTGTGCCATGGCACAAGGGTGTCTGCGTTTTAGGGAGATTGTTTTTGTGCTGGAAGGTATCCCTTCCTGCACAAAAACAATCACAAAGGTGTTTTCCTCTTTCTATGTGTGCAGCAGAATGCAGCACCAATTGAAAGAGGAAAAAACGAGGGGAAATAAAAGTATTTCTCATCGTTGCACCTTCTTACACCTCCCCTGGGGAGGCGTGAGATTCTGACGCATTCCCAGGATTACGAAACATTGTAAATCTGGGAATGCGGCAGAATCCATGGGTGTTGCGTGGGAACACACACAGCAACACCCGTGGCACATTCCTTTCACGCAAAGTGCTGTGTGAAAAGGGGCCATATTTACAAGGTCACGAAAAGCCATGCATGGTAAAATAACTAGATAATCTATCAGGCATATCACACAGCAAATAACCAAGCCACTTAATACTATACCAAATTATCAGAATTCATCTTACACATCCAATATGGTAAGGCAATCTTTAAAATTAAAAAAATGTGACTGAAAGAAAAATAAAATTTAAGATCACCAACAACCTGTAAAAGTCATGAAAAGTGATATATATAATCAAAGTGCAACAAAACAAAGGAACAAAGTCTATAGTTAAGTTATTCAGTCAGTAACAGCGTGGAAATAATGTACATAGTGTGTCGTATTAAGGCAAACATATATGTTTACCACTCATATATATTAGTATCAAATATATATACAACAAAAGTGTGGTAGGTGACAGCTCCTCCCACTCATCAAGTCAGAGGTGGCCCATCCTGCTACCACTTATTCCCCTTTCTCTTACTGTCTAGGAGCAATACACACACCCCAATTGCCAACTACACATGTGATCCAGGATAAAGGCTGCAGACACCAAATGGTTGGAACAAGAAAACGTCAACGTTCTAAGAGTGCCATCTTCAGAATTGTGAATTGAAATCCAACTTTACCATTAAAGAGTGCTTTAAAGTACTATTCTCTAGACACCAAAGTCGACATCCCTATCTGCTCCCAATTGAAAGCTATTGCTTGTTCAATGCATTAAGGTAACTCAATGTTATCCTATGGGAGAGGTAGGCCGAGCAGTAGTGAAAAGCGGATTTGATGAATTTCACTACCAGGACATGTAAAGGTTAAAAGTGCATGTCCAACTTTTAAATACACTGCACCCTGGACTGTGGGCTGTTTAGGGCCTACCCTTGGGGTGACATATGTTTTAAAAGGAGGTTTATTTTGCAAGGTCAAAATAGCAGTTTAAAACAGCACACACAGGCTGCAATATCAGACTTAAGACCTGTTTAAAAGAGCTATCTAAGTGGGTAGCACAATTAGTGCTGCAGGCCCACTAGAAGCATTTAATTTACAGACCCTGGGTACATGTAGTACCAGTTTAGTAGGGGCTTACTCGTAAATTAAATGCGCCAATTGGGTGTAAGAAAATGTTGCCATGTTTAAAAGAGAGAACACAAGCATTTTAGCACTGCTTAGCAGTCGTAAAGTGCACAGAGTCCTAAGACCAACAAAAAGAAAGATCAGCAAAAAATGGAGGACAAAAGCAGAAGGTTTGGGGGAAGACCACCCTAAGGCTGACAGGTCTAACACGGCCTAAACTCTAATCCACTGTAAAAGTTTTGATTACTACCCTCTTGCCCCTAATTGATCTCAACTGGAGATGTTGCAAGTCACTGAATAGTTCCATGGCTGTATAGGCAAGGGTGGTTACTCTTCGTGGGCGGAAGAGTGTTGCTCCACTTGCTGCGAGTGCAGTGGTAAACACATAATAATAAAATGGTCATTACACTTTTATTATTCTGTGTGCTGCTGGCCATAGTGAGTGAATGGTGGGGGCGGGGCAGATTCCTGCAGATTGTAGGATGACATTGTTGTAGGTGCTCAATACGCTTGTCAGATTGGCCGGCTGCCTACAGCCGGCCAATCTGACATGCGCACTTCAATGCCAGCAATCCCAGCAGTGTAAAACAGCTGAGGGATTGCAGGCACAGACCCCCAGCCTCAAAATGAGTGCTGGGTCAGCCTGCTCCAAACAATCCTGGAGCTGCTCAGCTGCTCTAGGATTGGTTGGATTCGTATTGCACAAGGAGGGAAATCCTCCCCTTTCCTTCCTGCTCCTCGTCACCCCCAGGATCGGCGTGGAAAGAGGAGCATCGGTTTGAAGTGCCCGGCAGCAGGCAGCCTTTATGGTGAGTGCCCCACCATTAATTAATGTTGCCAGTCGCCACTGCCTATAGAGATATGAGGCCGAAAGCTGAGTTCTTTTGTAAGGTCATGGAACTCCAAGGTGACTTTCAATATCCTTATCATGTACGGCAAGGGGTACTTTATTCCTTCCAATGGTCACACCATCACTTTTCCCACAAACCACTTAATTCATTGGTGGTAGTTCATTCATATGAAAGAGAAAGAATGTTTGCAAACATGAAGAATAGTTGCAGAATTAAACATGAAGAAATTAGTTGCATATTTGTTACAAGAAGATATTAGAATCAGTTTAATACAAATCAGTTTTTAAAAAAAGGCGCAGTAGCTCAGAATATGTTGAAACATGCATTAAGATTCTAACTTAAACATGTTGCCTGTCTGCTTGTCACTGTACAGCTAGAAAAAAAGAGCAGAAGAAATAAAAGCAATATTTTTTGTTTTCCTACTTTAAACAGCTGCTTTAATTATGTTCCGTGAGCTGACTTGACTTTCCTCTCGCCTGATAGCTCTGGCAGCAGGCATCGTGATGCCAGACCTCAACTATAACGAGTTATTACAGTTGAGTTCTGACATTTCTTTATAATAGATGACTGGGTGCGTGACAAGTCGCCTATTATAAAGAAATTAGAGATGAGTTTATACACAGGAATTGCAGAATCCCATGTATTATATATCTGTACCCCTTAATCTCCTCTCCCTCTAGAACTATTCTTTCTTTCTCTCTCTCTCTCTCTCACTCACATAAGTTAAGTGATTTGTCTGATATCACAATACATTACGCTAATTCTTTTACCTGGACCGGGGAGTCCGGGCCGGCAACCACTTCCTGATTTCCTCCACTCGACAACTAGAGACGCCATTTTCGCTCAGTGCGCACTCTAGTTGTCGGAGCGGTTTCCCCATTAAAATGCACGCTGCGCAGACGCCAGTGCCTTGAGGGGTTGCTCGTGGTAACCTTTTGCAAATTTGCACATTACTGCTGCTATTCTTTTTAAATTAATTTTATTGTACTTCTGATGATTTTTATGGTCAAAATCCTGCACTATATGAATTTGTTGTTGGGGCTTGGGCATTACGCTAATTCTTTTACCTGGACCGGGGAGGCCGGGCTGGCAGCCACTTCCTGATTTCCTCCACTCGACAACTAGAGACGCCATTTTCGCTCAGTGCGCACTCTAGTTGTCGGAGCGGCTTCCCCATTAAAATGCGTGCTGCGCGGATGCGCCACTGGCGCGCCCAAGGCAAGCCCGTCTGCGCCCATCAGTGTCCCGGAAGCGGCCAGCGCCAGCCATGCTGCCCGTCTCCCACTGGACCATACTGCCCCTCGAGCCTACAGCCGCAATGATCTCCTTTCACTTCGCCCACACCCTTGCCTCCAGTCTAGCAGGTGGGAGGTGTTAGAGTACCCCCCGTGTGTAATAAATGTTGTTTTGATCTACGCCTAGGCTTGGACGCATCCCAGCACTATGGGACCATTTCCAGTGGCAGTGGAACGGGGCCCAAGTTTAAAGCAGCATTAATTAACACTTGATCACTAGGCAGACACCACCAGGATATCTTTGATCTACTTTCCCATAAACAGGTCGATCTATTATTCCTTACCGAGACCTGGCTCAATGATTCCTCAAACCCTATTATCGAGATGGCGATACCCGCAGGATATAAGATCTCCCGGGCAGACCGCAAAGTCGGGAGCGGTGTTGGTGTTGCGGTCATCTATAGGGACAAGTGGGCCTTCCGCTGTGAGGAGTCCTCTCAGTTAAGAGAGGGTGAAGTCCTTGATTTCAGTATCACTATCTTCCCTCACTCCTCGCTGGGTGGAACATTGGTCTATAGGCCCCCTGGGCCTGCTGGGCCTTTTCTCAAAAACTTGGCGGATGTTATTATTCCCCGCGCTTTGCGGTTCACACACTATCTCTTTCTGGGAGATCTTAATATTCATTTGGATAAAGATGATGTTGGGGACACCAGGGAATTTGTTGATTCTCTCAACCTTGCCCAGCTTACTCAATGGGTCAGGGCACCGACGCACTCAGGCAGCCATATCCTTGATCCTATTTGTTCCAACTTCCCCATTAAGGGGAGGTTCCTCTACCGGTGCCTTGGTCCGATCACTTTTTGTCACACTTCTCCTGGGTCCCGGACGACAATATTCCCCCAAGCCGTGCTGGTCAAGGCCCGGCCTTTGCCAAAATTGTCCTGATAACGTTCAGCTGTGCTCCAGCTGAGTCCAGACCAGCCCCCTCCGATGATTTGGAGGTTGCTCTTGAGAGCTTCTCCAGCTGGATCAAGAGGGCGGTGGACCATTTTTCTCCTACGGCCCTCGCTAAACTATCCAGGGATTCCCCTTCTAAGCCGTAGTTTTCGCATGGGCTTAAATTGCAGAAACATCACTGCAAAAAATTAGAACGCCAATGGCGGCTGGAATATTGCCCCTTGGCGAAGCTTAACCTTAGGAAAGCCCAGAAGTTGTATTATGCCTCTATAGCTCAGACCAAAAACCTTTACTATGCAGATCGTATTGATCTAGCCAGGAACAATTCTAAAGAAATGTTTTTTATTGTCCAGAGCTTCATGGCCCCTAGAGCTGAATCCATCACACTTCCCTCGTCCAGCGCTTGGTGCGAGGAACTCTCAATTTTTTTTATTGATAAAATTCGCTCTATCCCTTTACTCTAGGTAATCACTCTATGGTCAGGCCCTCGCCCCCGGAGGTGCCGCATGTGGAGTCTCCCTCACCTATGGCTTATCACCCATTGATCTTTCTGAGTCACTGAGGGTCCTTAAGGCCTTGAAGTCAGGCTCCCCGACTGATCCCTGTGCAGCCAGGCTTTTGACCTTGGTCGCAGAGATAGTGAACCCTGAAGCCTACAGACTCATCAATCTGTCCCTTCAGGAGGCCCATGTTCCCTCAGTATGGAAGCAGGCCAAGATTCTGCCCTTTTTAAAAAAACCTTCATTGGATCCACTGAGCCCAGTTAATTACCGCTCTATCTCCCTTCTCCATATCATAGCGAAAGCTTGCGAAAAAAGTGGTCAACAAACAACTTACCGACTTTGTCGAGGGTGCTGGCCTACTTCACCCAGCTCAATCCGGGTTCAGAGCCTCCTATAGCACTGAGTCGGCCTTGGTGGAAGTCTCGGAAGCTATTCGGGAGTGTCTGGAATTGGGCTGCAGGGCAGCTCTCATTTTGTTGGACCTCTCAGCAGCATTTGATACCGTCCTCCACGCTCTGCTGCTTACCCGCCTCGCGGACTTGGGGATCTCAGGTGCTGCCCTGAGTTGACTGAAATCCTTTTAGAGGGGCGTACTCAACAGGTTTGGCTCCCCCATTCTCCTCCTCACCTCAGGAGGTGACTACTGGGGTGCCTCAGGGGTCCTCTTTGAGTCCCCTTCTTTTAATCTTTATGTCACCCCTCTGATTTACTTGGCTGAAGAGTTGGGAGCCAAAATTATAGCATACGCTGATGACACCCAGCTCCTGTTTACCTGGGGAAAATCAGAGGGTTCCACGTCCGTGGCCAGAAATTGTCTGTCAACAGTCTTTCAATGGCTTTCCTCAGCACAGCTCAAATGCAACGAGGACAAATCAGAAATTCTCCTCTACGGGACTTTTTCCCCTCAGTTTAGAGAAACTTTATGGCCAGCGGAATTTCCCATGCCTGACTCAACGGGGCAACCCGCTAAGAATCTTGGAGTATGGTTCGAGGAGAATCTTTCCTTCACCACCCAGATTAAGAAGTTAGCGGGAAATTGCTTTGGGATACTCAAAACCCTTAGGAAATTTCTCCCGCTTCTCCCCAGAGCAGCTAAGGAAACAGTGACTACGTGAACGCTTTGTATGTCGGCTTGCCGGGCTACCTTCTCAATAAACTACATGTTGTTCAAAATGCTGCAGCAAGACTTGTTTTTAACATCCCAATGAGAAGCAGCGTCAGACAGCATCTGCGTTCACTCCATTGGCTGCCTGTGGCCGAATGAGTCAAGTTTAAAGCCCTGACCCTGGCCCATCGTGCACTGCATGCCTGCGACCCCACCTACTTACGGAAGCGTTTCCTGTTCTACACCCTCGCCAGACTTCTCCGTTCATCTTCCTAGCTTCTGGCCCACATTCCTCGCTTCCGACTTACAAGAGTGGGGGCAGTTCACTTGCTGTCAGAGCTGCTACCGCTTAGAACTCTCTTCCTCTGGCTCTCCGCAGTATTCAAGACTTTCGTCTATTCATAAAAAAATTGAAGACTCATCTTTTTGTTTAACCTTTGCCACTTCTTCCTCTCCAGGCTCGCGCCGGGACACTCCATGGAGTATCTGTGCGCGCTACAAACTCAAATAACATAACATAACATAACAGTTGTTGTCTCAAAATGCCTTAATGAGCATGAATGCCATGTACTTTTCTTCTTGAAATAGCCTGTATTTCGTATTCTATCCTAAATACGAATAAATGACTGAAATAAAAAAAAGAGGTATCTATTTAATTCAAATATAGGACTATACACACTGGAGCAGATTCACGGTGGTCATTTTAGTTCAGAGCAGGTTTTGCCACACAGAGAAATGTTTCCCCTATAGAGATAAAAAAAAGGGTTTCTAAAACAGATTGTACTGAGTGTAAACTTCTGCACTGGTGAAAGGCCTACAAAAAAGGTTGCATGACATACAGACGTATGCCTGAAACCTGCACCTTGCCAAACAACAATGGAAATGTTCTGTGAATTAGAAAACATCACATATGTCCATATCTTGGAGTGCATATAAAGGTATAGTTTTAAGATTTTGTTTGTAAAGGCCAATATAGGTATAGTCTTTATGTAGTCGATTTTTTCAAATGCCATACATTATTTCTGCCATAAGCACATTGGGCACAAAATCTTAAATGGGCATGAAGCAGGACTTTGCACCTGTGATTTGTGTCAGGTACAACCTGACACAAATTGCGGGTTCAAGGTGTGTACATCTTTGAAATTCCAGTTTGTGGACCTGGGAATTGATGAATTATATGCACGTTGGGTATAGTTTCCCATTCTGGGTGATGCACATGAGAAATAGATGGAAATTGTACACCAATAAGTACGATGCTCTAAGGAAGCACTTATTTGTGGCTTCGCTATTTGGGCAGTTTGAACCTGCGATTTGTGAGATTAAATTAATCAGGGCTTGTGTGCATGAGAAGCTCTAGGCACTATATTACTATATAAAAGGATATACTGTTGCTTTAGTCAATCAATCATTCTTTTGTTGTTGGTGTAACCACAGTTTTAATATTGGAACGGTAACCAATATTTCTTATTCATGTAGTGCACAATAAAAAAACTAACCAATCACGTACTAGATGCTACCATAACCCTAGATATTTGTATAGACATCCTTGTCAATGTCAGGACTTAAACCAGCAGTGACCCATACGTTTCCGGGGAGAGACGCTGAGCCCTCTGACCAGTCTACCATTTAGGCAGTGCAAAACAATCACTTGCAACACATCTGAGCTACACAACTAACAGTGCTGTTTTTCAAAAGCACTCAGTCCCAAATACATCTACATCTTTGCAAATTATTTTCCTAATCTGTGCCTTGAGAGAAGTGTACCATTTGCAGAGCACAGCTTTTTCATAAAGTAAACATCTATACAACCCTTGCAAACACGTTTACCAGACCTGCAGCAAGCTTCTTCAGAACATTTACAATGATCTCTATCACGAGTTGAAAGGTGCTCCAGTGGACTTGTGCTGTCAGACCCACAGCCTGTACTTCAAAGGGAGACAAAAGACAGTTCTATCCACTTCCCACCGAATGTGAGGCCTTGGGGTGTGTAGCATTGGTCTCAAAATCTGCATTATCACACATAAGAAGAGACAATTCGACTTTTCCCCCAACATCTGTCTCCTTTTCTTTACAATGCTAAATAACAGTAGGTGGCATCTTTTGAAAACTGTAAAATATAATACATTGAGGGTACTTGATATTGCCTTTTTTATCTATCATAGTTACATTACGTCAAACAAACTGACGTATAATGTTTACAAGCACTAAAACAGCAAAATTGCCTCATGCTACACCGTGTAAAACCACGTTATAATTTCAACAGCAAGAATATGCTCGTCATAATACGGGCCCTACAAATTAGCTTTAAAGAAAATGAAGAAATGAAATCTCCCCCTTCCTCAGGCGGCAGGTGCAAGAGCAGGGCGTTAGCAGTTCCTTCGAGGTAGAGCACTTTCCTGGGCAGCCGTCAAAGTGTTAATGTATGCAGATCGCAGCCTGTGTTTCGGCTGATCACAGAGGTGAGCCTTTAAGTTAGGAATGAAAGGAACACCTCCCCTCCCCCAACCTCCAAACACAGGTTGATTGCAGCAATGAGAAACACTCTTGAAAACATGGGGCTTATTTACAAGCCCCCTGCGCCACCGGTACTCACTCTTTTCCATATTAAAAGTGACGCATCGGTAGCGCAAGGGACTTGTAAATAAGCCCCAAAGTGCGGACACTGAATTAAAAATGTTATTTTGCATGTGACAGTTTGCACAATTAATAGGTATTTGACAAGGGCTGCCCAATAACAAGAAACTGCAATTTGTTAATTTCTTTGCAGTCTACCAATAACCACATGATCATGCACTACAAAGCCCAGATTGACGACGCACAAACTAAAGTCAATAGTTTTTGATACATTTTATTTTTTGTAATTTTTGTTAGTGAAGCAAACGAGAGGGAAGACTTTGATGCACTACATGCTGGCAAATAATTCAAGAGTCTAGTTACTCATCCTTCAATGTAAACATGTATTTGTTTGCAACTTGTCCACTATCCCCTGCTCCCCGCAACTCTGGACCAACTCTCGGAAACAAAGTGACAAACAAATAAATCTGGTACCTCTACAAACAGTCATTGTGTTTCAGTTTATGTATAACACAGATATAAAGCAGCTATACCCAAAGCTTTGCAGTTCTAACCTTTCAGGGCTGAAACCTTTGCAGGTTTATATATCACGAACTCGCCCGTGAGGTATTGGAGTGCTTTAAATGACCATCAGTTACATTACACAAAGACACGTTCATTTTTGGTAGGCACGGGGAGGTTAGGTGATTTGCCCATAATTACAGGATGTTGAGCGGACGCCGAGAGTCGAACCTGGCTTCCCATTTCTGCAGTCGGCAGCTCTGGCAGTAATGCCACATCCTCTTCCTCTCCTTTCAGTTAGTATAAATGACAGAGCACCTGAAAATAAAGCATTGAGCCTCTAATGTGCATTTCGCCCAAGACAGTAAGAACGGCCCAGGTGAAGGAAGATGGGGAGAGAATGAAGAGGGAGGAAAACAGCCACATAAAGTAAGAGGAACATAGGGAGAAATGGACAACATCAGAGAAAAACAGAGAGAGACGGGGAGAGAAACAAGGTGAGTCAGATTTGGGTAGAGAAGGATGAGGTAAAAGACAGAGACAAATAAAAAGATAGGCATAAACAGGAGAGAGAGATTTAGAAATAATGAAAGTCAAACCAAACCAGTGAGAGAGATAGGGGAGAGAAAGTTACGGATATAGGCGGAGACAGGGGAGGACGCAAGAATGACAGGAGAGGCAGATACATTAAAGATAGTGAGACATATACAGGAATAGACAGGGAAAAAGAAAGACAGAAACAGAGAGACAAGGAAAGAGGGAAAATAGGGATAGATTGGGAGATATGAGACATATGGGTGAGAGAGTCAAGGAAAGACAGAATTGGGGAGAGAGAAATAAAGTTAGACAGAGTCATAAGGAGGGAGAGACAGGAAGGGGGACATAAACAGTGGACAAAAGACAGAAACAGATGGAAAGACAGGAAGAGAGACAAAGAGAAAGACAGGGAGAAATATGAAATAGAAATGGGGAGAGGCAGCGGGAGAGACAGGAAAAGTGTAAGACAAGGTGAGGGACAGGTTGAAGAGACATACTAGAAAGACAGGAAGGAGTAAAAAAGGAAGAAAGAAAGGAAAGATACTCTGAACTGAATCTAAATGCATTTCTATTCAGAGCTATATGTCTCTCTCTATTTACCTCTATCCCGCCCTGTGTCGATCACTCTTCATGTAACATAGCCATCTTTAGATAAAATAGATCGATCTTTGTCTAACTGTGTTTCTCCTTCAATCTATCCCTAGTATTACATCTGTGCACCTGTCCATCTATGCATCCCTCTGTCTGTATGTACATCTGGTTATCTGTCCGTCTATCTATCCGTCCGTCTATCTATCTAATCTATCTATGTACCTGTCCGTCTGTCTGTCATCTATCTATCTATCTATCTATCTATCTATCTATCTATCTATCTATCTGATTTAACAAAACTGTATCCACTATATATCTGGATGCTAGTTCGGAAGTGAGATCCCTGGCCACACAATTGGGAAAGGGTGAATTTCACCCAGTAAGTGACGTAAAAAGGGGATGGCAACTTCCCTCGGGCATCAGGTGCAGAGATTGTAGGAAGGGAGGAACAACCAGGGTGTCCATTCATGCTGAGACGTCGAAGATAGAAAGCACCAGCTTAACACAAGGGGACTCATCATGTTATGCAGTACAAGCAATAGATCTCACTATGCATCAGCACCCTCCATCTCACCCACATGAAGCCATGCACACTCCTGACCATCAAGTTGGCAAGACCTGTTGTTTTCAAAACATAACATAACCTCTTAAGAAGGCATTTTATTTCTTTAGAAAAAGGCTAATCTTCACCCTCTCCTAGCTTCAGAACCCTATCACTCGTTTAGCAGCAGTGACTTAAAATATGGAATTCAATTATGGAGTTCAAAAGCGCATTATTTTGAAAAATCCTCTATATAGTTCAGCGCTATATGTATGGCACTAGAAGATAACTTAATTTTGCATTGGATAAAGAGATTTCTTCCCAAGCAGCAATGATCGCCAGCTTTACTCTGTCAAAGCTGTTGGACGGCACAGGTAGGCAAAGGCCCTGGGGAGGGATTCAGCACCATGTTGTTTTCATTGAAGCCTTCCTCCACACTGCAGCTGCAGGACCAAAACCATGCATTTTGGCAGATTTATATTGTAGCGTTTTCGATTTTGCATTTCAGGCACTCTCATATTCAAGGCACCCCCATTTCTGCCCAGGATGCAGCAAGGCCATGGTTACTTTCTGTTGGCCACGTTCCCGGATAACGCTCCCCTAACTCCACCTTTAATGCTTCTGAGATCTATAAAATTAGCACCAAGTTACGTAGTGCTGTTATCATTTATGATAGTGTTTGAAGATTGGTTGTATTTTTGAGGAATATCTGGAAACGTTACATAGTTTTTTCCTTGGTGAAGTACAGGTGATTCACGTAAAAATACAAAAACTACAAAAACGACCTCTAACTCAATACAGGGGTCATTCCAAGTGAATATCAAAAATTTCCTGATAAATTTTATGGGTGTTTTATTTGTGTTGACTGAGTCACTCAGGAAAAAAACTAAGGGGCATATTTATGCCAAAGTCGCGCAGGTCAGCACAGCAAGTCACCTTGCTGCGCTGCGTGATAGGGAAAGAGCAAGAATGTGCCCTATATAAAACAATACAAAGCCCTTTTGGCTGCCTAGCGCCAATGCAGGCACCCTTGACCCTTAGTGCAAGGGTGTCTGCATGAGTGTAGGATTGTTTTTGTGCAGGAAGGGCACCATCCTGCACAAAAACAATCCCCTGAAGCTTTTTCCTTTCCTATGTATGCTGCAGAACGCAGCACATATAGAAAGAGGAAAAAAACAAAGACAAATTAAAATATTTTTCCTTGTTATGCCTCCCCTGGGGAGGTGCATCTTTTGATGCATTCCCAGGTTTACCAGTTGTGGTAACTCTAGGAATGCATTTAAAACCATGGGAGTTGCGTGGGAACACCCATGGAACGCCTCCCTAGCGCAGAGTAAGGCAGCACAGCAATTTGTGCTGTGTTGCTTTACTCTAGATTTATGAAGCCACGCAAGCCCACCTTAAGGTGTGTTCTTGTGTGGCTTCATAAATCTGCCTTAAGAGTTGCGTCACGTGTGCACCCGTTGCGTGGTGAAAGCATGATGCAACTGGGGTCATAAATATGGCCCTAAGTGTATGCACTCACCTACTTGCAGTGCCAACTAACCACGATAAGAATAAACTACTCAAGTGTACAGGCATACAAAAAGCAGGAAACTCTGCAAACTATAGGTAGATCAATACATAGGAACTCAACAAGAGGAGGCTTGTGTAATAATAAGACTTTGTATTGCACTGATAAATAGAGGTATTGGTTACTTTTTCCTAAAGATGTACTTTAAAATGTATTGTTCCTTGTAAACCATGGCCGCATTTGGGTTTGATACAAACTGAACCGTTTTCCATCTTGCAATTGCATGAACAGGGTGACCCATAACCAATGCTCACCAATTTTCACTTTCAACAAAAGACAACATATTGGACATATATGTAGCCAAGTAACATGTCCTTTCTTTACCAGATTTATTAAATTTTAGTATCACCAAAGGATGGTAAGTAAGATGCTGTTGCTTTACCATTGATGCTGATGTTGGCCTAGATCCTAGTCATCCATTTCTCACATTTATGATACAGGAGACTCTGCCCCAGGCTCGCACATTGATTATTGTATTAGACTGGAAAGGAAAGTAGTGACAAAGTCCACTCAGAAACAAGCGTGGCCCCTAAAGCCGGACTCTAGGGCATGCTGCACCTTGTTAGAATCGATCAATGTTTTCTTCCTGGCTGTTCGTACCAAAGAAAGACCAGGCATACAGCTATTTTCCTTCATTACAGCAAAAGTCAGACTGCAGAAATGTGGCATTCTCCTGTCTGGACACTCCGAAAACAAAAGTCACTTAAACACTTTTTGAAAATGTGTGATGGAGTCCTAGATCAGTGGAAGTGCAAGGACTATTCACTTATGGATTATAGTCAGGGCCAAAGAAATTACGAGATTCTGAAACCATGGCGTTATCTACATATTTATGGATTAGTCCCATTTATCACATAATCCTTCATCAGCTGAATTAATCTGCAGATTTTAACAAAACAATGTTTCAAGCTTAAACAGATCCAAAATTAATAAAACCATAGGGGCACATGCATCAAAGTAAGAATTGCGATTCCTTAATAGCGATTATTAAGGAATCGCTAATAAGGAATCGTAATTTCTTATGCATGTAGGAATCGCTAAACAAATTGCAATTCCTACACATTCCCTAATAGCGAAACGCAAATTGCGATTCGCTATTAGGGAAATGGCTTACCCTTCATTTCTATGGGCCTAGAGCACCATAGGAATGAATGGGATTGCATTCGCAATTTGCGAGTACCAAATAGGTACTCGTAAATTGCGCATGCAATTTCAAGGGTGCAAGGGGGCCAAAAGGCCTCCCTGATGCACCCCCAAATAAGGTAAGTATGCACATGTGGTGCACACACATGCCCTAAGGGGCATGCCCTAAGGGCATGTGTATGCACCACAATGCACTTTGAAAAATGCATTTTTTTGCATTTTTCAAAGGAATTGTAAATTACCATCAACTTGGAGTTGATGGTAATTTGTGATTCCAAATTGCGAAAACGCAATTTGCGAATGCATAATGCATTGCATTTAGGGAATCGCAATTTGCTATTCCCTAACTGCATTCGCAAAATAGGTAATCGCAAATTTTGCGATTACCTATTTTGCAAATAGCTTTTGGGTTGATGCATCCCAAATGGCAAAATATCGGTCGCAAAGGGGCCGATTCTGCGAATCGGCCCGTTTGCGACCGGTATTTTGCTTGATGCATTTGCCCCATAGTGACACGTGTTGGAACGCAGTAGAAGGCCCTTCGCAAAATGTGACTGGTCATTTTTTGAAATATTGCTGTATTTGGGTGTCAAATTGGTACTAATGAAGTGAAACTTGTGCCCAGATAGTATTAGTATGTAAAAATGACAAAACAATTAGGTAATGCTATCGCAAAATGTGCCCCATAATGCTGCATAATGTGCTTTTTCTTGTCACAAAATGTTGTCACACCTGCTGTATAATTTGGTCCTCCCCTATCCTTTAATTCTAAAGGCCCTGAACATAGTATATTAGACTGGTTACTCCAAGCTCACCAGGAAAATATTCAGGGATTAATTATGAGCTCATTTCCAGTGACAAAGGGCCAATTTCATTAAATGCAGGTTTGCATTTGCCGTGCTTTCTAGAAAATGAATTAAATAGCCGAGTGAGCATGTTAATTTCACATATCAAATATTGATAGGGTAACCAGACATCCTCTATCTGGGGGCCTTTCACCATCTATCCCGACAAATTTCAGAAAATTTAGGACCTGTTCGGGTTTCCAGAGAAGGTCAACTGAACACAGAGGAAAGCAAGTTTTCATGTGTTCTCGTGCAGAAGTAGTTAGCTGCCCATCATTGTATTCAATTTCTTGTGCCACATTGTCTGTGTTTTCTACCTTTGTGAGCACTGCCATTTAAGTCATTCTGTTGCCTGGGTCAATGCAAAATCATAGCTCTACGCTTTTGTTCAAGGAATGTTATGGTTTTTGTTTAAAAAAATTGTTACCGTGAATATTGAACACTCCAACCAGTCGTTATTATTTTTTTGCATTATGTGGCTTATCGTTCTCATATACACTGATAAAAAACAAAGTTCCCAAAGAAAAAGAAAAAAAGGAGAATTGGATGTACTACTCTTTGGCATTTCAGTGTTTATGTACTAATATTCTTAATTAATCAAGGAGAGGCTTACGAGAACTTACTGTCGAGAAGTCATGCAACACATAATGGAAAGTTTGTAAACAAAGTCAGATATTTGACCTATGCAAGTAAAATAAGTGAACGCTCACCAGCATATACAAAACATTTCTCAGTGTGTGACTTTCAAAACACTCCCTCTGTAATGCAGGAATACATAAAACTATTTGCAGAATTGAAATGAGGCATTTTGCGTTCCTCGAGTTATGTACGCTTAAACATTTACCTAAATTGGTGTTTAGTAGCTGGTTCATTTTCACATTGAATTTCCTAGCCAGTGCATCAAGGTGCAGAAATTCCAGTTTTCAGAGATCTGAGAACAGAGGAACTCAGATGTCCTTTTCTTAACTGGGAAACATGCCTGGAATGTGCCTTCGACAAAGGCAGCAGAATCTTTTCATGTATCTTTGCAGATGTTATTCTTCTCCTTCCTCGGAGAAGAGCCCTTCCATTGCTCGTCCTCCTTGGCAGCCCTTCCCCCTATGGGGTGTGCAGGGTGGGGACCCTGCAAAGCAGTTCAGCCTCTATTGTAATGCCCGTGGCCGAGGAAGAGGTGTGAAGAAGAGCTCACCTCAGTGCTGCATGACAAAGACCTTGACTTTCCCGGCTGCTGTCAGGCCTTTTTTAACCTTTGACCCCAGCGCCGTCCCCCCCTCCCCCCCGTGTATGCGTGGGAAGAGCCTTCCATATCTTTCTGAATCGTTTCACTGCCCTCTTTGCTGTACAATTCATTTTTTTTGATAGAATAAACTGGGGTTCTCATTTTGTGCTGTTCGGACCTTCTGCCAGTAGCTCCCTTTCCCTCGCATTGTCTGTTCTACAAGTCCAGTATACTCAGGTTGTTTGTATGAGGCTTTGGATCTCAGATATAAACTTTACACTTAGAAAAGCACGGGTTTGTAAAATCCCTAATATTTTAAACTCCATGTGTGCACACAGCAGCACATCCCAGAGGCACACGGCACTGAAGCTGATTAAATCATTCTTAATAATGCTTGCGTTTGTGAGATGGCACAGGCTGCGGGCCTCACAAAAGCATTTCTAAATACATACAATAGAATTTTATGATCGGGAACTCTTTTTTACCATGTATTTCTCTTAAGTACCACTCTTTCTTGCATGATGTTACTCATGTTTAACATAGTTGATAATTATCCCAGCAGATTGTACTGATTTCAGCAAAAATACATTAGCTGCTCAAACAATTTTAAAATAGATATGACGAATGCATGTAAAGTGCACTTGGACACCACACAACTCTTTCACTCATCTAGCACTTGTTAATTAATATTTGTGGCATTAGAAAAGGGGTGAACATTTCCCACCATGAGTTACTCCTGTTTAAGCTGCAGATGTCTGTGGAGCTTTATTATCAACAGGAACAAACATGGACATGTTTAAGTGCATCTAAAATACGAAATGCTCCGTTTCGTTTTCATAAAAGTGTTTTGGAAAGCATTTTTGCATAGTTACAATGCTGGTATCGACCACAATAAAGGCAATATAATACCAAATTTGCAAAACCATTCCTTCTCAGGCACAGACTAGCATTCGATTATAGTTTGTCTACTTTTCACATTACTAAACCATGG
This sequence comes from Calotriton arnoldi, assembly GCA_963921515.1. Taxonomy (NCBI): domain Eukaryota; kingdom Metazoa; phylum Chordata; class Amphibia; order Caudata; family Salamandridae; genus Calotriton; species Calotriton arnoldi. The sequence goes on along the minus strand of CAWUFW010021726.1, from coordinate 91,316 downwards.
ACACCATGTTGCCCATGTTGTTGATTGCCCCAACCCCTCCACTTTTGTCTGCATGTTTACTCCCAGCCCCTCCCTCACATCCGTTTTTGTACAAGTTGCCCCAAGCTCAACCACCCTCCCTCCTGTGTCACCTCTATTGTGCCTCTTAATAGGTGGGGAAGTGCTTTTTCAGCAGAAACAAGAGGGTACACTTTTAACTACTTTTAAACTGGATAGAGAAAAGTATTCATTTGTAAATGGGCTTAATGTAATTTAAATTATTTGGCATATTATGCTCAACAATGTTACAGAAATTATACAATCTAATGCTGAATAAATAAAAATATTGTGCAAACATACGCATTTCAGCTTGTAGACTCATGTCATATTTTGTTTATATTAGTAAAAATAATTTAAGGAGGTCATGTCTAACAGCCAGAGCTGGCAACACTGGAACTGGGGAACCAGATTTGGGTTTCTGTGATTCTAAGTAAATCACACCTGTTTATATCAATATTTCATGCAATGCAATGCAATGCAGCAAGTCATCTTGCTGCGGTGCGCTGCATGAAAGGGCAGGAATGCACTGTATTTAACATAAAACGGCACATTCCTGCTCTCTGCCTAGCATAAAAAAATCCTAAGAGGCATTTTCCTCTTTGTACGTGTGCTGCACAATGCAACATACTTAGAAAGAGGAAACAACAAGGAGAAATAAAGATATTTCTCCTCATTGCGCCTCTGCTGGGGAGGTGTACAATTCTGATGCATTCTCAGGTCTGCCAGTGTTGGTAAATGCAGGATTATTCAGCTTTCCCATCGAAATTTGGCAGTCCTTTCTGATGCTAGCATGTGTTTCTAGTGAGCAATGTGTGTTTAAATGCAAAGTGTGTTTAAGACTGCAGTACCACCTCCGGTCTACAGGGGCAGAGCGAGCAAAAAAAATAAACACACTTGATGAAACACAGGTCCCCACAAGGCATTTTTTTTAAAAGTTGTAAAAATTGACACAGATGTTCCTGAAGTCATTTTATATCATTTATAAGACATTGCCTTGTGGGGACCTGGGTTCAGGTCCCCACAGCGTGAGTGTGTTATCATGCCCAAGTCCCCACAAGGATAGTAAAAAAAAAAAAAAAAAACACGCACGCACGCTCGCACTCTCGCACGCACTCTCTCACACACACACACACACACACACACACACACACACACACACACACACACCAGGCACACCACAAAAGAGACTCCACACAAGGTTACATAAAAATATCCTTTGTATTATTCATAAAAACACATTAGGCTACAATTACATATATTACTGTACCACTAGGCACTTGTCATGACGTCATATAGATTCACATAAAACACTTGGCCAATCGGGCCATTGTCATAACATCATCAGCGGTGCACTATAGTAACCACTTGTTGAGTGCACACATCATAAATCCACCATCACTGTGAATTATCTTAAAAGGGCACCTGAAACACATTAGGGCATGAAATGCAACCAGGAGTTACAAACTATAACCAAAAGGCATAGGGTGCAGCTTCTTTGCACTCCTATTATATGTTATATGGCAACCCTCATCCACAGCGTGGAGCACAGAAGCATCCGTGCCTCTTTTACCGGGAATGCGGTATCACTGGGGATTCCTTAGAATCCAGGGATTGGGGGCCTCCGTCGAGGTCTCACCCAGTCCTTACATCAAGATCGTGTGCCCCCAAGTATGCAGAGGTATGGGGGGTACACCCTGTCCAATTTGGCAGGGCGACCTCCTTCGGCCACCCCGTGTGTCCACAGTTGGTAGGCAGCCACCCACAAACGTACTGGGCGGCTGCCAATAAGCAAAGCAGGCATAGGTCCCCCCTACTCACAGTGGATCAAAAGGCGGCTGTGGCAAAGCAGCCCCTCCAGCGACCGCCGCATTCCTTCTTGCCGCAGCCCCGGCTTCCTCAGGGAGGGCGGGGCCCACAGCGTCAATGCCGGCCACGCTGGGATTTGCTCTTTCCCTCCGACGGCTCTCTTCTTTCTCTGGCTCCCTCGGCTGCTTCCAACGCCGCGCTGCCTCTAGGGGAGCCAAACAGGGTTGAAGGGTCTGCAACACGACCCCCGTTGTACTGCATTCTGGAGCCCACGAGGCTCCAGTCCCTTCCGGGTGCGGCTGGGCCCTGCCCCCTTCTGATGTTGCCAGGAAATCCCGGGGCGGGATTCCTTGCTGCTTGGGTGCTTCCTCGCAGCTCGGGGCCAAGTAGCAGAGCCCAGGCTGCAGACCCACAGAATCAAATGCGGGCAACAGAGGAGAGTGCAGCGCTGCCCACGCTGTAGAGCAAACAGCGCTCCTCCTGGGTTTCAGCACAGAGTGAGCCCACTCCTTGGGCAGCAGAATTAAAAGCACTCACCCAACGCGCTTTGAGGGCAAACAATAATGAAGCGCTCACCAGCGCTACGGCTCATCCAGTACATAGCAGCCCCCAGGAGCAGTCCCCTGCGCTCTACTGGCATGGACCAGGGGCCTAAGCATCCCTCCTGGGAGATCACTGGGGCACACCAGCCAGGTGCACACAGGTAGGCCAGCACAAAGGTTCTCTAGGCAAAGTGGTAGTCCTTTCCATAGCCCAACACTCAGCAGGTCAGCCCTTCCAGCAGTCCAGTCCAATGGCAGTTCCTCCTGCCAGTCCTCTGGCCAGGTGCAGTCCACGCAGTGTCTTCTTTTTCTTCATGGGGTCACAGCCCCTGTACTTATAATGCCAAAGTCTTTGTTCTGGGGCACTTCAGACACATTGTAGAAGTGCATAACACCCCCCATTCACATAGTAAGCCCTTACCCCAGACACACCACAGGGGAGCGAATACAGCATTATAGAAGGCAGGCACAGCCCTATTCAGGTGCAAGGAAACTCCTCTTAATTCAGCCAAGGTCTGTTCAGCCAACGCCGAGTCACCCAGGAAAGGGAGGACACACCTCAACCCCCTTCTGACTGTCTAGAGTGAATGCACATCCCTCTCTCCTGTCAGTCAAAACCAGACAGTCAATACACATCCAGGCAGTGCACAAAGACCCATAAGCACACAGAAATGCCCACTTCTAAAAGTGGCATTTCTAAAATAGTAATAATAAATCTGCTTTCACCAATAAGCAGGATTTATCACTACTATTCCAAACATACCCAACATGGTCATGCTACCCCTCTCAGATCAGAAATTACCACTGAAGCACATATCAGAGAATCCCCAATGCAAACCTATGAGAGGGCAACCTCACAGCAGTGAGAAACCAAATAGGCTGTTTGTCACTACCAGGACATGCCACATGGTTAAGGCACATGTCCTACCTTTTGCCTACACCCTACCCTGCCCATAGGGCTAGCTAGGGCCTACCTTAGGGGTGACACATGTAGCGAAAGGGGAGTTACAGACGTGGCAACCACTTTACATGCCACGTCATTGCGGCAGTAAACTGCGCGGGCCAGCCCTGCAGCAGCAGAGGACTGAGACAGGTTTGAAAGGCTACTTCGGTGGGTGGCGCAAGCAGCGCTGTAAGCCCACCAGTAGCATTTAATTTACAGGCCCTGGGTATATGGGATACCACTGTACAAGGGACTTACAGGTAAGTAGGACAAACAGGTGTAGACCAATCTTACCAAGTTTACAAGAGAGAGCACATGCACTTTAGCACTGATCAGCAGTGGTAAAGTGCCCAGAGTCATAAAACCACCAACAACAGGTCAGAAAAAATACAGGAGGAAGGCAAAACGCTGTGGGTTGACCCTGCAAAAAGGGCCAAGGCCAATACAACCCCCTTCCAGCCTAAAGCCAGGGTAGACTAATCAATACCTTGATGGGCTTCCCTGCTTGGGGCGATAGAACATGGACCCTGGCCCGCAACTGCAGGGGCACATTCCAGTTCTACGCCAATCTGAACCCATGGGGATCTCTCTGTCTCTGCTCTAAGGACCAACTAAGCTAACCCATGGGGACTCCTTAGCTGTCCGCGGCCAGAACCAGGCCACAGGCCATCCAGGGGTCTCTGGTCCTCGCTATCTCACAGAGTGGGGGGCAGTAGCCCCAGGTACATAGTATCCTTGCTCCACTCTACCTCTCATCAGTGCAGGAGTTCTACTCTGCCACTGGTCCCTCAACCTAGGGTCTGCACCCTCAGGTTGACCAGGCGTCACAGGCGAGGCTCTCCTCCCCCTACCCCTCCTTCTTGGGTTCTGCACCCTCCTCCTAAGAGAGGTACCCCCAGAACCTAGAACTGTCAGGGCGCTGGTATCAGCCCTCCCACACAATTCTCCCACCAGTTCAGGATTTCTACCCTGCAACTGGTCTCCCAATCCAGGGACCAAACCCTTGGGTTGAACCGGGGCCAGAGGCAAATACTCCCTTACCCGCACCCCCTTCCAGAGTTCTGCACCCTCCCACCTGGAGTGGTACCCCCAGAAGACAAAATGATCGGGACACTGCTACCAGCTGTCCTTCCCTCCAGGTCAGACATTACCTCCTGAACCTGGCCTCCCAACCCAAGGACTACACCATGCAGCTGAGTGTGTGCCTGGCAAGCCAGGACTTCATGGGGAGCACACCTGCCTCCCCAAGGGTAACACATACCTCATGTGTTGTGTGACAGTCTGCCTGGAGCTGTTCTCCCGACCCCTGCCCATCTGACAGTGCATGAAGACCCCCAAACCAGAAGCGGTGTCACCATGGTCATTCCTGGGGAGCTCTACCCTCAGAGCTGGCCCCTGACTCACTGGTTAACCCATTGGGGACTGCCTCCCCCTCTCACCCCTCCACCTGGGCTTCCGTACCCTCCATTCAGGAGTGGTGCTGCCAGACACCAGAACTGGTGGAACGCTGCTTACAGATGCCCCCCAAGTTCTCCTGACACTAGGAGATTACCCTCAGCAGCTGGCCTTCCGGTACAGACTAGGCTCCCCTCTTGGCGTTAACTCATGGAACCAACCAGGGTCTGGGCTTTGGGCACCTTGGGACACAACCCATTCCCACTCCTTCTCTTCTGAGACAGGGCATGGGTACCTACACCCCTCCTGCTACACTGGGACCTATTTTGGCTACCACAAACCTTTTCCACCTGCCTCATGTGCAAGTTCCCTGGGATCAGAGAACTCACACTCCAACAGGTGTTGGCGTAGCCCTGGAAAACAACAACGGAACATGTGCTCTCTGACAATCAGATTGAATAGCCCTTCAAAATTGTTTGCTGTGCTACCCTTCACCCAACCCTCCAGTGCATCACAACATTCTTCCACAAACTCCCCCCCCCCCCCCGACTGGTGAGACAGCTTCCTACTGCCCCTGAACCTCAACCTATATCCTTCATTGATAGCTCATAGATTTTGATACATTCTACTTCATAGTGCTGTTGTTTTAGCTGCCAGATAAAGGTTTTGTGCTCCTGATTTACCTCTTAACTTTCGCCTTGAGTCACTAGTTCTACTCTTTGATAGGCTCTCTTAGCGTGCCTTAGCTTGCGAGTGTATTCCCTTAACTTTTCATTGTAACCCAATTTATGTGTTGTCTGATTGGGTTTGATCACTTTCTTCTTATTTTCTAGTCCCACTAGATAGATTGTAAGTCCGTGATCCAGGCAGCTCAGTTTTGGATTATATATGTTGCACCCCTGTCAGTCTTTCACAGTCTTCTTCCAATCCTTGAGACCCTCGCGGGTATGTAGTGCGCTTTATAAGTGACATGATTGATTGAATCCTCTATTTTGCCTTTTTTACTATCGTTCCATTTAATTCTTCTCACCAGTGTGTAGTCTTCAGCTCTGTTTGTCTAGTTGATTGTAACTATCTCTTCACAGGAGCTCCCAATGAGTTTAAGGTCAGCCCTAAGCACTGCATAATCACTTACTTCTTGCAATGTCATTGTAAAATTTATCAACATTTTCTTGAGGTTTGAAGTATTGCACAAATACTTTACACATTGCCTCTAAAGTTTAGCCTGACAGCTCTGTGCCAACCTACTAGAGGGTGAGCACAGGTTAATTTAGGGTTTGCCTGCTTCTTACCCTGACAAGGACTGTGGTTGCTGCTTGACCAGGGCTTGCCAACACTGGCAGGATGGGGTGAGGGCAGCCCAATTTGAAAACTAATAGACTGTGCCTAGCCATCACTCAAAGGACTTCACACTATTACATTGTTCAGGCAGCCAGGACTGGGGCGGCAGGAAATTCCAAAAACTTCAAAGGAAGATCTCTAGAAACTTCTCCTTCTTCAAGGAAGGCACCAGGTATAAAAGTAAGGCCCTCAGACCTCTTCAGTTCACTTTCTGGACCAGTGGAATAACTCTCGGAGGGCTGCATGTTGCTGTGGCCTGCTGTGTACTTCAGAGGACTGCTTTGCTGCACCCGAAAGGACGGCTCTGCTGCCTGAAGCCTACCTTGAACCCTCAGAGGCCTATCCTGCTGCTTCAGCCATGTTGCACTTATTGAACCCCAGAGTACCAGAGTGACTCCAGGGGCTAGTTGGCTGGCCTCCTTATCAGAACCGCAAAGACGGAAAAGGCTCTAACCATTTTGAATCCGCATCTGGACATAGCATAAGCGAGTCCTAACCTCCAAGTGGTGCCCCTCCAGTCCTGGACCATTAGTGGTGGTGTTAAAGGTGTCTAGATAGCCAAAATCCAAAACTTGGGATTTGAAATATTTGGGGCTAAAAGCTCCTCTAGGAACCGAGAGGACAACAGGACCAATCTGCTCGTCTATCTGCCCAAGGTACATCACCAGTCGGTCTGACTTCATGGCAGCTCTCACTACGTTCTTCTCTGCAGTAGCAAATCCTGTTCAGTGGTCCTTTACAGAAGGGGTATCTGACCTTGTAGAGCCCTCATCAGTGGCATCCTCCTGCCTCATCCAGCTGAAGGGTTTCAACTTCCAAAAGAGAGACTAAAGGCCTGATTACGAACTTGGCATATGGGATCCTCTGTCACAAACGTGACAGATATTCTGTCTGCTGTATTCCAACTTCCATAGGATATAATGGAACCTTTGATATGATGAACGGGCTATCCATCATGTTTGTGACGGAGGATCCCATCTGTCAAGATCGTAATCAGGCCCATAGTCCGAACATAGAAATCTTCACTGGGACTTTATCCAGAGGCTCCCTGAACTACAACGCCTCCTCCTTGGACACCGCCTGCAGCCTTGCCCCGCTTAACTTGACCTTATCCAGAGACTTTTTTCTTAAATGACTTCCAAGTCCAAAGGTAAGCGCTGATCGGGCACAATCCACTTTTGGTATTCGATCCACATTCAATTGTGGTCAGCCATATTTTTTGACTTTGACCCGGTCTCGCGTGACTAGATGTCCGCGGTTGGCACTCTGGCTCTACAGATTGGATTTTTGTTTCAAATAATTTATAAAAATGTACTCTAGTTTTCTAAATTGGTGTGGGATTTTTTTTGTGTTGTGTTTTCAGTTTATTACAGTTTGTGTGCTGCATAAATACTTTACACAGTAACTCTAACTTAAGCATGACTGCTTTTGTGCCAAGCTAACAGACGGTTAAGCGGGAAATGGCATTAACAATGCAGGCTAAACCGCACGTGCCATTTCAACACAAGCGGAACAATGCTTGCCTTAACCATGTATATGCCTTAACCATGCATATGCGTGGTTAAGGCAGTCAGCGCTCTAGATGCAGAGTGGATGGGCGAGGAGAGGAGCAGGAAGGACCGGGACGCGGCTTGATTAAGTAGGCCTGGGGCCGGGTTTTAGGAGCTCACAGCGGGGGGTTGGATTAGTTTTTAGGCTGGGGGCCGGTTTTAGGGCTCAGGGCAGGGGGTTGCGGTCAGGCTCGTGTTTAGGGCTGGGAGCCGGGTTTTAGAGCTCAGGGCAGTTTTCAGGGATGGGCCAGTTTTAGGGCTCAGTGCGGGGGGCTGGAGTCGGGGTAGATTTTAGGGCTGGGGTTTTAGGGCCCAGGGTGGGGGGTGGAGTAGTTTTTAGGGCTGGGGTAGGGTGGATTGCAGGGCTGTGGGATGGGTTTTAGGGCTCAAGGTGGGGAGGCTGGGATGTGATCTTTACCACGCATATGCCTTTATCACTCATGCCTTAACAATGAAATTTGTTGTAAAGGCATGCGTGGTAAAAACACGGCCGTGGTCAAGACCGCGTTGTTCAGGCATGCAATATTATCGCATGCATGGTTCTGTCATACAACTGGGTTAATCGCAGGTTAATTAAGCGACTTTAGTGATTCACCCTGACAGGAATTGTGGCTGTTACTTGAGCAGGGTTAACACCCCATTTAACCAATAACCTAATTTCTTACAGACACAGATGGGGATATTCCTGTGTCTCAGATAAAGGGGCAGGAAGGAAGCCTGAGGTGAGGTGAGGGATATTCTGATGAGACACCTCCAGCAGCCTGCTTGGGGGAACAATGTTGTCTAGAAACAGCAGTGCAAAGTAACTCGTGAGATATAAGCAGCCCTGACCCAAAAATATAATGGGGAGGAAGATGAAGAGAGGGAAGGGGATAGGAGAGTTCAGAAAAATGAATTTGTTTTATTTATCTTGGGGGGAAAAAAGCTTTCAAATAAATAAGTTCATTCTTTAACTAGCCAAGCGATACCCAGGGAGAGACGAGTGGGATATCACTTATCATACCAGTTAAGTTTAACAAAATAACAGCTCTTCTGACAAAATTAAATAATGCCCAAAGTGGATAGAAATAAGAGTGATGCCACAACTAGCACTTTACAGGGTGTGCGCTTTCAGCCATGACACAATAAGTGGCATGCCTCATCATACAAGAGAAATTAAAACACTAATGATTGCTGTTCCTGCTAAAAGAGAAAGTCAATGATTAGCTAAATGTCAACAGCGTTCAGTATGATTGGCACGTCCAAGACCAGTGTTTTTCAGTGCTGAGGCTTAGCCGCAGAAAGGGCTTTTTGTCTGACAACAAATTTTGCCATGCATTTCAATGCTGTAGGCAGCTACAGTGAGGAACACATACAGGACTGAAGAACAAGAAAACTGAAAGCAAAAGACCTACCAGATTTACCTGAAGTTTTTGTTTGAACAATGCCACACATAGTCTCTATCCCTAGACAAGGCATTATGTCCTTAGGGGGACAATATGACGAGCTCCGTGAATAGCAAGAGTCACACATAACTCCATTTGGAATGATATTGGTTTTGAGAACTAAAAAGAAAGAAGAAAGAGATGGTCAGCATCCTTTTGGATATATGATTTATGAACTTTGAGCAGCAGTGCGTAGTCCTCTTGCCCAAGCTGAGAACAGTCTGCGACTCAAAAGTGCAATGCTGAAGTAACATTTTGAATCTCTTCCTTATAGAGCATAAATTCGCTGGGTGCTCCTAGAGTTCACTATGTGCCAGCCACCATTCACTTTGTAACCCGTACACATCACATTAGGACTGTCAAGAACTAAAAGAAGCTACTAATGAATGAAGACTTTTATTCATTTGCTTAATCAAAACCATTACAAAGTCCATAAATGCTAAAACAGATAAACAGATCTGTACATCACACTTACAGTTGCCTTTCATGAAAAAAACGACACTATAGTAAATTGTTTTAGCTAACATGAAGGAAAGTTTCATGCCTATTAAGCACTCAGAGGCGAAGATTATGATTTACTTTCTTCTTTTATTTAGCTCAGCAGTCAGCAACAAATAACAACAACACCGCGAAAGACTTCAACTCCCATGAGTCCAAGCACTTGAGAAAGAGAAGACTCCACCAATCAGGCAGTTCAGGCACCAGATAAAGCCATCTTCAATGAAAGGCACTTCCCTTTCTTCCTGCTCAAACCCTGAGATCCATATCTTAATTATTGCAAGTCTTTTATCTGATCATTACCTGGTCAAAAGAAAAAAATCATTACCCATTCAGCACTAATAGAACCCCCGACAGTGTACGACAATCCTTAACAATCATGAAGTTAAACATCCCTTCAGAGAGCACTAAACTACTACAACATTATTCAGAAGAAAATATACTCAACCCAGCTATCGTCCAGAAAAAAAAAAATGAACTGGGGGTGGGGAGAACACTCATCAGTCATATTTGGGAGGGATAATCTTCGCCTCCGAGTCCTTAATAGAATTGAAACTTTCCCTCACGTCAGCTTGGAAATGTTTAATTCTATGTCAGGACCGGAGGCTTCAGATTATGCTTTTTCAAAGCTTACTCATCACCATTGCCCCCATATTCATGACTGGCTTACAGTATAACGTTTTGAATGTAGAGTGCGAGGACAAACCTGCTGCCTTGAGAATGTCCTCCAACTCTCTCTCTGCTACAAAGGCTGAGTAAGCTCCAAAAGATGCGCTATCAAAGCCCACTGCTGACATCACTTAGCGCACTCACCTGGTAATTATGTTGGAGGTAACCTGTTTAAAAGGCTTTTTCAACGAGATCAACTACTGGCTGGTAACTGCAGGTCTGAGGCCCTCTGTGAGCTCCTCATACGCTTTAATACAGCACACCATGCAAAGTTTGGGTGATCTGTAGAAGCCGGATAATGGACCGTCAGAATGCTTGTCTTGGTGCTCCAAGACACAATGAATGTAACCCCATACGGTGAAAAGATTCTAGGGATTAAATCTAACGCCCTCACATCTGAGACATGCTTGCAAGAAATCAAACATAAAAGCATAGCCAGCTTACCTGTAAGTTCTTTCTGGGATAGATAAGTATTATCTTGCCAAGACTTAAAAAGGCGCAAGACCAGGCTGACATCCCATAGTTGAGAATATCTACATTGTGGAGGGTTAGAGAGCCGTACTCCCCTCAACAGCTTGCACACCAAAGAATTTTTCTCCACCGGAACCCCCAACAATGGTTCATGACCTGCTGAAATCGCGGATCTAACAGTATTAATTACTCGGTATGCCAGATCTTTCTGAGAGAGCTCAGACAAGATATTAAAGAAGTGCACCAAATCTGCTCCCACATGATCCAGATTCCTTCCCATACACCAATGGGACCATCTGTGTCATGCAGAGGCATATTGCTTGGAAGTGAAATCTGCCCACACCCTCTTGATGAGGTCCGAAGCTTGTCTCGAAAGTCCATTAGGTGAAGCGAACAGCCCAGAATAACTGGGTGTAAGTTGCCCTCAGCATCCATCAGAATTAATGTACTTTGGTTAAGTGGGATTGGAGAATCCATAGACAATTCCAGTAGAACTGGAAACCACATTTGAACTCACCAAAATGGTGTCACCAGAATCAGGGATGCCCTTTGGCACCGAACTTGTGCTGCCACCCTGGTGATCAGCGCAAAAGGCGGAACACATAGCCCCAAATTTAAATCCAGTTCTGTCGAAAGGCCTCCGTTGCTATTGCTAAGGGATTCAGATACCAGCTAAAGAAACGCAGGAGATTGTGATCCAGGCGTGATGCATAAAGATCCACTACACATGGACACACCTGCCCATGATCATTATGAATAAGGTTGGGACTAACTTCCAAGCACTAAAATTCTTCAGCTGTCAATAGTTTCAGTCCACAATGCGATTCAGCTTTCCAGGGAGATATTTAGCCCTGACCGCTACCTTCCTTTCCAGACAGTAGTGCCAGAAACTCTTGGTGAGCACCACCAGAGCTCTCAACCATGCCCCACCAAGGTGGTTGATGTATCGGTCATTTCCATCTGGTGGAGGAGCGACTTGCACTCCTGATGTAAGAAGATCATCCAGTTGCTCCACTGAAGCTTGATCTACAGCGACCTCTGCCATGGGACGGAAAGAAGCCTCAGAACCATTACTGAAACTGCTGTTGCTGACGGCTGCATAGGAATTTCTGAGAGGCTAGTGAAAAGTGCGGTGGGAAGACCTCCCCCAGCCTCTGCCGGCTCCTCCAAAAACACACTTGTTGAATACTTGCTTCATGGCCTGCTGGACCTTATCCAGAGATGAGAAGGTTGTGACGAAGTTGCTTAACCCTTTCAGAAACAGGCTCCTGAAAAAGCCCCAATCAGCCCCTGGCATGGCCTCCGAGGTGGCCAGTTTCCCCAACTTGGGGTTCAATCTTTATTAGGAGGGATTGTCTGCACTAGATGAGAGGGCAGAGTTTGCATTCCCCAGGAAGCATATGGCCCTCTGACCCCAGCCAGACACGAGTTCTGGAGAAATGAGACTGTCACTCTCTTTGGCCTCTTTGGCATTGATAGAGCGCCATGTTCTTGTAAAATTGTAGGGGTGCATCATATTCATCTTTAGTCTGCACCCGCATATATCTCGACATATATAAATGAGTGGTTAGTAAAATGTCATTTGAATTGTATTATTAAAGTGAATAAGAGAGTAGTCGTGTTATTATAATCATGCAAATATAGTGTAGTATTGAAATGTGTTTAAATGATGCATAGATGATTTAGTTTACGTGCAGTTGAGATGCAGTAGTTACCGTGTATGATATTAAATTGCACGTGTAGTTTATGTTTTGCATATGAAATGTATGAGCTTATGCTTAAAGAAGTAATTAAGAATTGTGTGTTTAAATTGTGTAAAGGCCTGACTGCATATACGAAAAGGAAAGGCCTATTCGTTCTTATGTTAGCATATTTAGTAGGCAGAGAAGGTGTTCTCTTGGAAAGGCTCTCTGGGCACAGTTGGTGGATTCGTGCAGAGGGAAAAAGTCTGTTGAAACGTATCTTCTGTTGCAGGTGCAAGGACATATGCCTCGTTAGCGAAAGACTGGCTCTTTGTTTCAAGAGTTAGGGTGGTGGGAGGCATTGAGATGGGAGTAAACTGGAATGTAGGGATGATACTTTCAGCGGAGAAGGTGCCTGGGACTCAAGGTCATCGTAACCGTCCTGGATGAAGTAAGAGTTGCGATGGAAAAGTACGAGAAGGAAGACCTGGCCGAAGAGGCGTGCCAAGGGCGTGTTCAATTGTATGTGCATTTTGTATTAGGGACAGTGCCCCGAGGGAGGAGGGCAGAGAAGAGGTAGAGGAGGCCAGAGGAGAAGGCAGGGAGAGAGATTTTAGGAAGGAGCATCTTAGAACGAGCTCAAAATGCTAAGTGAGTGCACTTCTTAGGAAGTCTTCACAGCTGACACCTTTTCTTTACTCTTGTCTGGGAAATTCGTTAAGTAGGTATGTCACCTTAGTGATAGAGTAGGCACAGCTAATGGTTTTATGCTTATTTAAGTAAATGAAGAATAATATAGAGATTGGAGCAGTTATCGCTTGTCTAATACTTCTGGAGCTTACGATTCTTCTTATCCTGAGTCGGATGAGACTCTTGCGTAGGATGCTATTTGTATTAGTGCCCATCTATTTCTTTAACCTCGTGTTGAGGTGCTTGCACGTACAGTTATTTTTGGCTATAATAAACCCACAAAATTGAATTCGGAGTCAGTGGTCTTTTAAGGTAAATTGGATTCTAAATTGTCGCATAACGAAAAAGATTCTTCCCTTCACACTATTCAACAGGTAAAAAGATCCTGGCGACCTGAAGATTCTTAGAGGTGGTAAGATAAGAATCAGCATTATCAGTTGGTAGCAGAGTAGGATGGTTTCCTCTGATAGTAAGGAAAGATCTAGATTAGGATAAGAGATTATTTGCCCCAGAGAACCCAAGTGATGGTGATCCAGTGGATCGTAAGAGGAGGTCGACGGCGGTTGATGAGAACTGACGGAGAGTGACGGTGCGGCGGAAGTAGAAGTTCGTGGTAGAGTGAGTATGAACAGGGTGATGCTTGATAGATTGCGGTGTTTAATTGTTGTGTGATGTCTTGCGGAGTTGGAATGAGAGTCGTGTGATTGAGGATCGGACCGTGAGCGTGCGCGGGGCCAAGAGATATTGTGGTGTAGAAGACACCCAGAGCTGAGATTGTTGACCAGAGGTTGTGGGGGTCATGAGACGTCGTTGACAAACCCACTGAAGATAGGGAACATATGTGTGAGTGTGTGAATAACCGACGCTGGTTGTAGGTTGTTGTGTGCAGAACATTGAGCGTTTGGATCCTATCGATTGTGTCAGAGGTGATTGTCCGGTCGTTCGCGGACAGACAGTTGCCAGATTGAGGTCAACAATTTCGGGAGGCTGGTCGGTCATCGGTGGACCGACAGTCAGAGAGGTAATTGTTCGGTAGGACGGACAGTTACTTCAGAGCGTGATTGGGACACGTGCGAGTGAGAACGGGTGAATTAAGAAGGAGGGGAACTGCTGCGATCGGAGGAAGAGTGACATCAGGCAGTGCCGCGCTGCGATAGGCCGGTTGGTGTGAGCCGCGCTGGCATTGGTGGATTGAAGTCAGGAAGTAAAACGAAATATTGGGTGCAAACAGAAATCTGCTTTATCATGAAATGTTTTAAAGTTTTACGAGAACTCTGTAGAGGTGATAGACATGTGGTTACTCGGAGAGGAGAGGAAGCCCCTCCCGAGGATACGCCAGCACATAACATGGCTAAGAATGTAGGATTACATACTATAATTTGGCTTGAGAATTGGCATAAAATGACAGAAGGAGAAGAAGAATTGACCTTTCCACGCTATGGTACTTTCAGGTTGGAAGTGTTATATCAGTTGAAATCTGTGATGTCTTCCTTGCGACCATTACCTAGGCCTACACAGTTTGAGGCATTACATGCATGGATTAGAGCGGCGTACGACAGGAAGAGAGACAAAAGCCAAGAAAGGGTGAAGAAGTCGATCAGGGCATTTCAAGATGCGAGATGGGATGCACTGGAGAAAAGATGGAGAGTAGAGACAATTGAGGGGGACAGATTATATCCGTTGTTAGAGGGAACGGGAGGTACGCAGGGAAAAAGCACAGAGGAAGATGACAGTGATACGGATGACAGCTTGTTAGACAGGCTGCAGGCAGAGAGACCACCTCCATTAAATCCAGAATATAGCGCAGGAAATTCGATTGTGGCAGGAGGGATGGATGAGTCACACAATCAGACAAACATGAGAGTAGTGGGGAAAATCTCTACAGGAACGGAGGTAGCAGGAACACAGTCTCCCATGGGGAATATGCGGTTGCCGGACTCCCTAACGGTACCTGTTACCATTGGTCCTATAATATCGGTGTATGAGCCAGATCGAGTAAGTGAAGGAAGTCTAATGCAGACAACAGGGACAGAGGGGATCAGCGTTGGAAGGAATGGCATAGAGGTACAATTGGTCCGTTCTCCGAAGCCCATTGAAGCGAGCACGCCACTGCCAGCCACCGCAGACTCCTCTAGTGGACAGGTGGATGAGAGACCGGCAAGACCGGGGTCCTTATTTGAGTCCAAGTCAGCTTTGAGGATGTGGACACCATCTGTAAGGAATCAAAGCGATAGAATGCCAGGAGATAGGGAACGAGATATCTTAGAAAACAGACCAGGTTCCAGGAATATGATGGAAGAAAGCAACCCGCGAGAACAAAACAGTGATTGTGACGAGCGGAATGGTGCGGCTTGCAGAGGAATGTTGAGGAGTGCCGTGAGGGCGAGGTTGTTGGATGTAGTGAGACTAAAAGCAGAGGTAGACGAAATGATCAGTGGAAACCTGCCTTTGGAGAGAATAGAGATCTATGAGCCAGACGAGCTGCTTTTTGTAGCAAAGGACGTGACTCGTAAAGCAAGGGCCGCACATGATAAATTGACGGAATTGGCCAAGAAATATGAGGTGGATACGAATAAAACGAAATCGTTGCAAGGATCCCATAGGTTGCAATATAGTGATCAAGAACTGGAGGAGAAAAGGGTCACAGTGTTAAGGGCACATACTAGAGACCTGATTGTAGGGATGCGTATATGGATAATGTTGAATAAATGGGAGGAAAGGTGGTCAAAGAAGAAGATCGCTAAAAAGACTGTAGGAGAAACGCCGCCTCCGGGGGAAGGGGTGACGGGCGTAGGGAACTATCCTTTACGGGAGGTACAAAATGGAGGGTACGTCCATGTGCCATGGAGTAGAGGGGACTTGGCTGCGTTTACAAATGATTTTCCTCGGCTGAGGGAAAAACCCGTAGAGTGGTACAAACAGGTCGAGCGTTTTGTTAAAATTTCGAAGGTACTATGGACTGATTTGAACACTTTGTTTGATATAGTGGTACCAGGAGATTTGTGGCCAGCTTGTAAAATTGCAGTTGAGTGGCCGACCTCTGAACCCGAAAGGGATGCCGTCACAAATGGTCCATCACCCATTGTTATGAAAAAATTCGAGCAAGTGATTACATGGTTGAAGCTGAAGATCTCACCCCAAGACATCGATTGGGTTAAGATAGATCGAACTGTGCAGGAACTGAAGGAGACAGTGCATGAGTATTATGAAAGACTCTTGCAAGCTTTTAAACAGTATAGTGGATTAGATGCCTTAGACCCCAAGGATATGGGACAGTTTGTCTCAAAGTTTGTTTTGGGATTGAGACCAGAGGTTAGCCTCATGATACAGCACCATTTGATCTGTTGGCAGAACAAGCTGGTAGATGAAATCTTGCGGTATGCGAGGTGCTGTAGTGATGAGGTAGACTCGAAGCACCGGAAGTTAAAGGACAAACTGATGCTCGTTCAGATGCAGACAGCTCAGGTCCAGCCTAGCGGAGGGACGCTGGGAAGAAGACAGGGAAACTACCAAGGGAACCAAAATGGGCAAGGTCAGGGAAAAGGGAAACCTATAGATCCCAAGACGGGGGTGGATGTGGCGACACTGAAGAAGACCACTGCGTGTCATCTTTGTCATCAGATTGGACATTGGAAGCGCGAGTGCCCTTTGAACCCAGCCAACCAGGTGCAGCAGGAGGTAGAGGCGGTTCAGGCACCCGTGCCGGAGGTAGTCAATACTGTGATGAGGCCCAGAACGATGAAAGGGGGGACGTATAACCCATAAGTACAGGTTCCCCAGCCACCGAGAATTTCACAAGAAATGCGGACCTACCAGCAGATGCCCCTTTTCGAAGGGTATGACGGGTACAGTCCCGACCCGTTAGCCTGACGGTGCCTGAGGGGGGAGGAAGATTGCACACTTGGAGCAGTCTTGGAGGTAGACCAGAGAGGACCTTTTGTGGAGGCAGACATTGATGGTCATCCTACCACTCTTTTGGTTGACACTGGTGCTACCCGGTCCACTGTAGGATCAGCAGTGGTCCCCAACCTACCCCTCTCGGGACAATCAATCCAAGTTGTTGGAGTGGAGAACAAAAGAATAACTAGCCCACTGACCGAACCGATTCCAGTGAGGATAGGCTCCTTCCAAACTAGACATCAGTTTGTGGTGTGCGATACGAGCCCGGTTTGTCTTTTAGGAAGAGATCTATTGTGTAAATTGAACTGCACTATCTATTGCACACCTAGGGGAGTGGAGGTTCAGACGAAAGATGACGATGCCACCTTTAAAGTTGCGAATCAGCACTTGTGTATAGAAATGTACCCAGTGGTGACAGTGGAAGAACTTCCACTGGACTTGAGAGATTCTGTGTCACAAGAAGTGTGGGATTTCACAGGAAAAGAGATCGGACTAATCAAGGGGGTTGAACCTGTGCAGATCCAGGTGAAACAGAATGTTGAATTTCCTAGAATGCCCCAGTACAATCTGTCGCCTGAAACGATCGCAGGGATTAGGCCTGTAATTGAGTCTATGATCAAGCAAGGCATCCTGAAGGAGATAAGAGGTAGCCCATGCAATTCACCCATCATGGGACTACAGAAACCGAGCGGGAAGTTCAGGATCGTGGAAGACCTGCGAAAGGTTAACACGATAGTTATCCCATGTTGTCCAGTGGTACCGAATCCATCAGTGATACTGTTTCAGATCCCATGTGAAGCTGAGTGGTTTACTGTCATTGATTTGTGTCAAGCATTCTTCTCCATACCGCTCCACGAGGAAAGCCAATTTCTTTTTGCTTTCCGGCTGGAAAATCGTGTGTTAACGTGGTGTCGTATCCCTCAAGGGTATACTGAGAGTCCATCGATCTTTAATCAGATCTTGAAGAAGAATCTTGAGAGTCTCGTGTTGCCACAGAACTCAGTTCTCGTGCAGTACATAGACGACTTGCTTGTGGCATCGGAGACCGAAGATGCTTGCAGGATAGACACGATAGCCCTACTGAACCATTTGGCAGAGAATGGACACAAGGTGTCCCCAAACAAATTGCAGTACTGTCTGAACAAAGTACAGTACTTGGGTCACAGATTAGAAAAAGGCAAGAGAAAGGTGTCACCAGATCGAATTGAGGCAATAATGAACATGGCAGTGCCCACCACTCAGAGAGAAGTCAGGATGTTCTTGGGAATGGTCGGCTATTTTCGTCAGTGGATTCCCAGTTTCTCCTTGAGAGCAAAGCCTTTACAGAGGCTTACGCACAAGGATGTGAGTGATCCGGTACCATGGGACGAGGAGTGCTTGGTGTCATTCCTAAGACTGAGAGAAGATTTGTGCAGTGCATCAGCGCTGGGAATGCCTGACTACAACAAGTCTTTTTCACTGTTCTATTGCGAGAGAGAGGGTTGTGCATTAGCAGTTTTAGCCCAGAACCATAGAGGGGTCCGTAGACCAGTTGCCTACTTTTCAGCTACTCTAGACCCAGTAGCTTCTGCGTTGCCCGGATGTCTAAGATCCGTTGCTGCAACAGGTGTCAGCATTGAAAGATGTGAAAGCATTGTAATGGGTCATCCTTTGACTGTTTATGTGCCACACTCGGTTGAATTGTTGATGACCAGGACTAAGACTCAGCACCTAACGAATAACAGATTAACCAGGTATGAGCAAGTCATACTTGCTGCAGAGAATGTGACTCTGAAAAGGTGCTCCGTCTTAAACCCTGCGACATTAATGCCCATACCGAATGCAGATGATGAAGATTGTGCGGACCATGATTGTCTTGACGTGACTGAACTATGCACCAAACCGAGACCTGACATTGTCGATGAACCACTGACTGACCCAGATGAAATTTTCTTTGTCGATGGTTCATGTCTAAGAGACAGTGTCGGCCAACTAAGAGCAGCGTTCGCTGTATGCACCATTTCTGGGGTGGTTGAGGCTGCTTGCTTAGAAGGAGTACACTCCGCGCAGGTAGCTGAGATCATTGCTTTGACTCGTGCCTGTTTGGCTCCTGATCAAATTCGAATCACGATTTACACGGACAGCCAGTATGGGTTCGGTGTGGTTCATGACTTCGGACAGTTATGGTCCCAGAGGGGATTTTTGACATCATCTGGCTCACCCATTAGGAATGGAGAACATGTAAGACAACTGCTAGATGCATTGCAATATCCGAAGGAAATCGCAGTTGTCAAGTGCACTGCGCATGGAAAGGGGGAGGATTTTGTGTCTTTGGGTAATAATTACGCGGACGAAGTCGCCCGCTTCTGTGCCGAACAAGGATGTATATTTACAGAGGGATACACAGGAGAGAGCCAAGAAAGAACCGAGCTCAACATGATGTTGGCCATGGGAGACACTTGGGAGGAACTCAAGCGGCTGCAGGATGAAGTCTTAGACCAAGAACGGAATGGATGGATCAAAGCAGGATGTGAAAGAGGGGATGTGGATGTTTGGGTTTCCAGTGATGGAAGAGCTGTATTGCCAGAGGATTTGTTGAGCCCAATGGCGAGACTAATACATGGACCGGTACATCTTGGTAGAGATGCAATGATGCGTGTGTTTAGACAAACGTGGTATAACCCACGATTCCGTGCGATTGCTGAAGCAGTTTGTCAGAGGTGTGTTACGTGTCAACAGATGAATGCTGGAAAGAAAACTGTAGTCACCTTGAGTCACATTGGGAGGTCAGGAGGACCCTTCAATAGGATACAGCTAGATTTTGTAGAAATGCCTAAGTGCAATGGGTTGAGGTACATTTTAGTGGTAGTGTGCGTATTCTCACGATGGGTGGAGGCTTACCCAACACGCAGGTGTGACACCCTCACAGTGGCTAAGTTACTGTTGAGGGAACTCATCCCGAGGTTTGGTTTTCCGACCTCTTTGGAATCAGATAGAGGAAAAAATGTCCACAGTGAAATCATGAAACTGCTTTGTGCGTGGATCAAAGATTGCATTGCAGTTATCGACCAGAGGCTTCTGGGATAGTGGAACAGGTTAATGGAACTTTGAAGGCAAGAATGGCAAAAATGTGTTCATCAACGTCTCTGAAGTGGCCCGACGCATTGCCACTTGTGCTCATGAGTATTCGCAGCGTCCCTGACAGGAGAACTGGGTTGTCCCCTCATGAGATTTTGATGGGAAGGGCAATGCGGTTGCCAGCAGTACCAGCTACAGCATTGATAAACATCACTGATGACTTGATTCTCGATTACTGTAAAGGACTATCTGATGTGGTCCGTTCTGTGTCCCAGCAGGTACAAGCTGCAGCTGTTCCAGCCTCGAGTGATCTGTGCCACGACCTGTATCCAGGCGATTGGGTGCTTGTCCGAAAGCACGTGAGGAAGAGTTGTCTGGATGTTCGGTGGCGAGGCCCGTACCAGGTGATACTGGTAACGAACACAGCAGTGAAGTGCGGAGGATTGCCGAACTGGGTGCATGCTTCCCATACAAGCAGAGTTTCAGCACCCTCAGAAGAAACAGCTCCTCTCGTAGGTGAAAATCCAGCTGATGTGGCAGGGCCACATGAGAGGACAAGACAAGCTGTGAGGGCCGCTGATACAGCTTGTTGTGCACCAGAGCAAGCTGAAGAAGGTTCCGACAACCAGAACCTCGACTCTGACTCGGATGACAGAGGTGGTGCAGTGGGTGGAGTAGAGTCAAATTCAGCCGAAGAAGGAAGTGGTGCACAGGGTATAGAAGGGGAAAGCAGAAGAACGACCAGAACTGAGGAGGCTAGGCCTGAGAGGCAGAGGCGACTGAACCTGAGGTTGGCACCCGAAAGAGATCTTGCTCCGGTGTCTGAAACGTCTGAATCAGAAGCAAGTGACGGAGAGCAGACTCAAGAGGGTCGGAGGAGGTCGAAAAGAACGAGAATACCGTGCCAGAGATACTCTACGCCTGAGTGGACTTACGCAGTGACTGATGCAGGGGGTAGTGAGCTCGGGGAGGCTGAGGTCTGTGCAGGTGGTCAGCAAGAGTCCGAGCGTGGTGCTGAAGGTGGTGCTGTTAATACCAGGGCTCGAAGTCGAAGGAATACTTACCCTCACGGTTCCGAATCCCCCGCTCCTGAGTAAAGTCCGAGAATTGGTTTTGCATCGACTCGAATTTCCGTCTTTTGGATTTGAGCCGTCTTCACATGAAATGATAATTCTTCGCCTTGAACTTTTGTATCATGTTTTAGAATCACTTGCAGATGATCTTATCGTGGATGAAATATAACCTGTTGTAAATAAAAAAATCTAAAGAAGAAGATAACCTAGATCCGAGTGGAAGAAGAATAAACTTAGGGACTTTCCACCGAAGAGGAACAAGGGCTTAGGGAAGTCTTTTTCTGGACTATGTAAATAAGACACCGTTGTTGAATAGGGGATTTCCAGAGGTTTCGAAGTGGTACTCGAACTGGTTAAGCAAGTCACGTGCGGAGAAGACAGAGACTTTTTGAGTGTTCATTGCTAAACTAACAACTTCTGAGAACTTTCGAGATCATGGAGGCTGGAGATCCACATCGTAGATCCAAATTGATCGTAGGCACACTCATAGGGGGTGTGATAGTTTCTATAATCATAGTAGTTGTAGTCTCATATATAGTTCCACACAAGCTAGCAGTGGAGGGGGTGCCAGGAACTGCTACACCTACTACACCTAGCAAAAAGGAGGGAAAAGTAGGAGCTGACAAAGCTTTGCTAATAGAAGAAAGTCGTAGATTGCATGTAGATTTGTCTAGAAGTGATTTTAAGCTTAATGCATACGCCAAGCTGCTATATGAGTAAGTAGATGCGATGGATGCGAAAGATTGCTATGTGTGTATGCAGTTGCCTGCTTCAGTGGATGAGGGTATTCGATATCACCATCTTCCACTGACGTATGGGATTTCATGTAGTCTGTTGCTTAGTATATTTTATGAAAGAGATCAGTTTGAGTATTTCTTTTCCAATTACGATGCAGTGCTTCCTGAAGTTCCAGCTTACAAACATTTGAATAAGTACGACTATTATAAGTCAGAAGATAGGCTTAGGAAGTATTTCATACCGTCTTTGGAATTAGATACCACATATGCTCACCGACATAACTTGATGTGCTCATTGTCAAATGTAGAGAAGAAGTTTGTAGATCAGGTAGAAGATAGATATAGAAAATTAACACAGACACGAGACACAGGAAGTAGTCCAGTAGATTAGACCGAGGAGGAAAGATTGCACCGAACAAAAGGAAGTTATGGTCCTATAGCATTGGACAAGGAGCAGAGGGGAAAGTTGTGTGTGAGACGTTATCAGACCTACTATGAAAAGGTCCCTGTGGGACAGAGTACGTGTGATCATGTTTTCACCATGGAAGATTCAGCAAAGAATTTTCTGCAAGGCCCTGTGCAAGTGATACCTACGGTGTATTTTGTGTGCGGAAGGAATGCTTATGTGAGGTTGCCAGCGAACTGGTATGGTACATGTTACTTGGGAATAATATTTCCAAAAATTTACCATGCAGAGGATTTGGAGCTTTTGGAGAGTGGAAAGCATTCAAGAGTGAGGAGAGACGCGAGTGCAGGAGTTGTAGTGGGAGATATCTTTGGAGCAATGATACCAAGTTTGGGAGTGGTCTTGAATGATGTGAAGATCCGGAGATTGGCGACTGTGATAGATGAGCTATCAATGAATACAGCAAAGTCGTTGGTACTTGTAGAGGGGGAGATGTTGTCGATAAGGACTATGGTTATGCAGAATCGCCTTGCTTTGGATGTCTTATTGGCAAAAGAGGGTGGCGTCTGTAAATTGTTGAAGGTTCAAGAGTGCTGCACTTATATACCAGACCACAGCAAGGATCTGGAGAAATATATAAGTAACATCACTACGATACATACGAAAATAGCAGACTTGACCGGAGAAGGAGTTTGGGAGAAGGTTGGCAAGGGATTCGGTCAAGTGGGGAGCTGGTTTGCGAATTTGGGAAAGGGGTTCCTTGGCTATGTTCTGAGACCTCTCCTTATTGTGGTGGTTTGTGTGGTTTGTTTGTGGGGTTTGATCAAAGCATACAAGTGGTATCGAGCAGGCAGTGCTGAGAGGGCCTTGAGAGAAAATGAGACGAGAATGGCTAGACTGCAGGACAGTCATTATCGAAACCTTAAGAGTTTGGAGGGATTCCGACAAGGGAGAATGGCAACGAGTTCTGTTTAGGTCGGTTCTTTCTCCAAGGGAGTGAAAAGGTGTGATGACAGGAGTCATCAAAGGGGGGAACTGATAGAGCGCCATGTTCTCGTAAAATTGTAGGGGTGCATCATAATCATCTTTAGTCCGCACCCGCATATATCTCGACATATATAAATGAGTGGTTAGTAAAATGTAATTTGAATTGTATTATTAAAGTGAATAAGAGAGTAGTCGTGTTATTATAATCATGCAAATATAGTGTAGTATTGAAATGTGTTTAAATGATGCATAGATGATTTAGTTTACGTGCAGTTGAGATGCAGTAGTTACCGTGTATGATATTAAATTGCACGTGTAGTTTATGTTTTGCATATGAAATGTATGAGCTTATGCTTAAAGAAGTAATTAAGAATTGTGTGTTTAAATTGTGTAAAGGCCTGACTGCATATACGAAAAGGAAAGGCCTATTCGTTCTTATGTTAGCATATTTAGTAGGCAGAGAAGGTGTTCTCTTGGAAAGGCTCTCTGGGCACAGTTGGTGGATTCGTGCAGAGGGAAAAAGTCTGTTGAAACGTATCTTCTGTTGCAGGTGCAAGGACATGGAGAAGTGTGGCTCAATGGTTAGAGCGGCAGACCCTGATGCAGAGATCTGGCCCGGGACCAGGGTTCAATTCCCGCCTCGGCGGGTCTTGGGCTCAATTTCCTCGGACCTGATAATTCTCGCCTCGGTGCCTATTCTAATCATGGGTCCCACTCTGCAACTCTGGGCAATAGCTTGCTTAATCTCCACAACGGCCCCACCAGCGCTGGGATGCCTGGCTTCACCTTGGGGGTGCCCAGGAGTGGACATTTCACAGGGAAAAGACAGGAAGGGTTCCACAGCGGTATGCGTACAGCGCCAGGACACCCTAGGGTAACAGTGCGCTTTACAAGTACAAATTTCATTTCATTTCATTTCATATGCCTCGTTAGCGAAAGACTGGCTCTTTGTTTCAAGAGTTAGGGTGGTGGGAGGCATTGAGATGGGAGTAAACTGGAATGTAGGGATGATACTTTCAGCGGAGAAGGTGCCTGGGACTCAAGGTCATCGTAACCGTCCTGGATGAAGTAAGAGTTGCGATGGAAAAGTACGAGAAGGAAGACCTGGCCGAAGAGGCGTGCCAAGGGCGTGTTCAATTGTAAGTGCATTTTGTATTAGGGACAGTGCCCCGAGGGAGGAGGGAAGAGAAGAGGTAGAGGAGGCCAGAGGAGAAGGCAGGGAGAGAGATTTTAGGAAGGAGCATCTTAGAACGAGCTCAAAATGCTAACTGAGTGCACTTCTTAGGAAGTCTTCACAGCTGACACCTTTTCTTTACTCTTGTCTGGGAAATTCGTTAAGTAGGTATGTCACCTTAGTGATAGAGTAGGGACAGCTAATGGTTTTATGCTTATTTAGGTAAATGAAGAATAATATAGAGATTGGAGCAGTTATCGCTTGTCTAATACTTCTGGAGCTTACGATTCTTCTTATCCTGAGTCGGATGAGACTTTTGCGTAGGATGCTATTTGTATTAGTGCCCATCTATTTCTTTAACCTCGTGTTGAGGTGCTTGCACGTACAGTTATTTTTGGCTATAATAAACCCACAAAATTGAATTTGGAGTCAGTGGTCTTTTAAGGTAAACTGGATTCTAAATTGTCGCATAACCGAAAAAGATTCTTCCCTTCACACTATTCAGCAGGTAAAAAGATCCTGGCGACCTGAAGATTCTTAGAGGTGGTAAGATAAGAATCAGCGTTATCAGCATATCTAATACTTTTGTTCAGGGGCCTATAACATCAAGTAACTTACCCTGGCAGTTTGTTGAGGAACGATGAATCCCTTTCTTAGGGTCCTTTATGAACTTGGTAGCAAAGGAGGCTCATTTGCTGTCAATTTATTTCAGGCATTAAAGTGACCTTTCCATGCAGGCAAGGGCGAGGACCCTCTGACCAAAAGTGGGCGCTGACCTTTAGCTAAAGGTTTTCTAATCTGGTTAGCCACATACAGGGCAAATTAAGGTGATGGAAGCCAATCAGTGGACCTAGGATGATAAATATCATCCATATTACTGACCTCAGAAGCCCCAATATTAGTAGGGCAATCCAACCTGGGATGTTTGGGACCGCCTTCTGGTCTCCAAGGTCTACTTGTCCCCGGCTCCTTATCTGAATCATTTTCTTGGCACGGGTCACCCCGTCATTCTCATCATCTCTGAGAGTAGCTCTTGGGCCACTGCAATCTACCAGAGTAAAGGGTCTGCGTTTTAGAAATGCTTGAAAGAGCCGTTCGAAGGTGATGGAGGGAAGTTACCCAGGAGCCTGCTTAATCATCGTGTCTTTAGCGTTGCCCATTGGGGTTTGTGACAAGCGTCTCATCTAAAGGCCTCGAAGAGGCCATTACTTTCTCCAAGGGGTGTTCAAGCTGCGCTGAGTAGTAACCAACATAGCTGCCATGTTATCAGATTGCTAATGCGTGACATTTTCACAATTTCAGTGTAATTATGAGTGACATTCAACGACCATGAGTGACACTTTCTTGCAAGCAAAATCAAGCAATGAAGACGAAGGAAACATTAATATAAGAAATTACACCCATTTGAGCAACGAGAAACTTCAAGATCTTAAACTGCTGTATAGCACCAATAATGCACTAGCCTAGTAAAAAGCAGTAACTCACAGCTAATCCTCATAAAATACAGTTTTGAGAATATGTGTGGTTCATGTTCTTCTTTGCTCCCCGTTTTTCCTCTTTCTTGCTTTTTCCCTCCTTCCCACTGTCTCATTTCCCTCTCTTGTACTCTTTTTCTTCCTCATTCTTCACCCCCTTCCACCTTCCCCTGTCTCTGCAATCTCTGGACCTAAAAGCGCTATGAAGTAGTCAGCACTGTCTGCTTTCTAGTGCTTTTTCAAATCATTCCATTATCCACCCCTCCTCCTTCGTTAGCCTCCTCCCACTTGGTTGCCAAAGTCAAAAGTTCTCCCAGAGGGGAGACCTTTTGGCTTTGTCAATACTTGTTATATCTCCTTTACCTCTGCATACTCCGAGAACACCCCCCTGCCAAAGAACTGCTCAGACACTGCAGCGTGACACTGCGGGTGCATAAACCCCATTTTCCCTGGACAGAATTACAGGATTATGTGCGGTTTCACGGTGCCTATGCGTTACTGTCCAAGTGCCATACGTGCTGACTTGGCCCTGGGCCAGCGCGCTGTGATGTATTTTCCGAAGTCCAGCAAGCTCCTCTTGGCAGTGTATGCGAGCAAGAGAGAAAGGCCTGTGTGAGCAGCTAGCGGACAATGGATGCACTCTCCACAGAGTGTCTGCCTTCATTGAAGTGCAGAAAAACAGCTTTTCAAAAAGGCAGAGAAGCACATCTGCACATGCGTTCTGCTTTTACACCCTGAAAACGAAACTACAAGTAATTAGAACAATAAAAATCAGACATGCAAAAAACAATTCCCTCACATGTCACAGTGGACAAATTCAGATCCAGCTTCTAATTTGTTTGTCCTTCACACCAACCCTAAAGAGCTGTTTTACCTTCTTTGGTGACTGAATTCATGTGAGTCAATCCTCACATTCTAGCAGTGCTGGTGAGGCTCTCGCCTCGAGCTGCTCCTTCCTGAGTGATTCGGTCGCTGCCAAAGACAAGATGTACAGGGCAGGCTGGCAGTAAGCTGTCCCATCCATCTGTTCCCGGGGACCCTGCTGGCAGGGTTGCAGAAGGCAATAGCCCAACAAACACAATTAAGCAGCCCCCCCCAGCTGGGAGATCCAACAGCCATACATGAGTCTCAGAGAGGGCTGACAGAGGGAGCACAATCTGTTTTTTGCACACAGTAAAGAAACAATGGGGGAAATGTACAAGAACTGCTGCTAACTAACGCTAGTTAGCGGCAGTTCCTATCACCAAAAACTATCGCCCTGTTAGCAATGTATTTACAATACGTCGCTACGTGGCGATAGTTCCAGGTAGCTGGGGTGAAAACTGCCGTTAACACTAGCGTGAAGGCAATACAAATTCTGGCGTTAGCGGGCGAAAACTGACAAAAGGCAAATTTGAGGGCAAAAAACTCACGTTAGTCAGCCTAAAGTGAGTTTTTTTGCCTCTAGAGGCAAAAATAGCCTACAAGTCCACCCCCAATGAAAAATAGGAAACAAAACCAATGGAATGCAGATTGGAGCAGCCAGGGCCAAGTGCAGCACAGATCAACAACCCCCCCCCCCCCCAACAGCCAGGATGACCAGCCAGAGTCCCATGGGAAGAGGAAATCCAGGGCTACAATCATGAAAAGAGGCGCAACGCTGGGCAAAACTAGTGATGCATCACTTATCATTGCGCACTCCTTGCAACACCATGGCATCCAAAACCTTGAAAGCGCAGACAGTCCCCGGGGCCCAAAGGCCTCGCTGGGCCTGTGTCTGGGCCCCAGAGTGGGATCGGGGGTTCTGTGGAGTTGCTGGCATGTGGTGGTAGACATTGAGGCGTTGGCGATCACCCTTACCTGGTGGGGAAGTCTGCCAGGTCGCATGGAGACACGTTGCTGACCTGTGTGAGGAGACCGACTGGTGACCCTTGGAGCTGTGAACAGTAGAGGCGCTCCTGCGCACCAACGTTGGGAGGTCTACATCGCATACCATGCACCACCACTACACCGGGGTGCACAGAGGAGATAACCAATGGTGGGCCACGCCTCTCTGCTTCACAGGCCGGAGGATGTTGCGCTGGCCGGACGCTGTGGAGGGTGAGGCCCCTGAGCTGCGCCGAACTTGTGTGGCAGGAGCGCTGCAAATTCACGCCCAAGGGGGCCCTGTTGCATCACCTGCATCCGGAGGTTCCCCAGCGGACCTGGCATCGACTGCTGTACCCTGGCTTGTGAAATCCCGCCTGGCTGAGGCTCCTGCTGGCGGAGTCACAGATTTGGAGAGAGTACAGCAGATTGTGCCACGGTGTCAATGCCCAGGTGAGGAGAAGAAGGTGGGACGCGTAGCATAGGAGGCCCGGGGGTCAAGTTGCCCAGGCCTAGCACCTGTGGGTGACGCACCCCCAGTGGCAGCTCATCTGCTATGGCGGAAGAGCTTTGCTCCACTGCTTTCAAGCAGTGCAAGAAGAGGTAAAATAATAACATGATGATAACTTTCTGATGTACTCAGGCTATGTTTCCTTTGTGGGCGGGAGGGTGTGTGGGGCTGCTCTACTCACGGAGCAGGGCAGGGGTGGAGTGGTATGCCCACTCAGGTGCGCAATGACTGCTTGGTCTGCCCACTCAGGCCACCCAAAGCAGTCATGCGCACTTCCTCGTTCGCAATGCAGGCTGCATTACAGCCTGCATGGAGAACATGCCCACCCCTCCAGCCCCTGGCTGAACGCCTTGTCACGGCGCTCCCGAACAATCACAATGCCGCAATGCAGCGTTGTGATTGGTTTAGGGGAGGGAACCTGGCTGCCTGCTTCCTGATCCTGGAAGCAGACTCAGGAGAGCAAGAGCACAGAAGACGTGGGACCCATCCTCAAGGTAAGAATTATTTGAAATAATATTTGCAACCCAACACACACCCCCCCCGCCCCCCATGTCCCCGCCCCTCCAGTGTCCTTTCCCGGGTTTCCCGCATCCTAGCTGTACAGTCCCCCCTGCAGCACTACTCAATGCCGGCCGCTGTGCGGCTATGCGCAGCGGGCGTACCACTGGTGTGCCAAATGAAAGCTATAGGCAAGCCCGTCTGCGTCCGTCCGCCCTTGGACCGCGCCCAGCACCAAGGACCCTTCCTCTCAGACACTCGACGCCAGCACCCTCCTCGTCATCAACCCTGGATGCCACACTGCCTGCCATCTAGCAACACTGTAGAATTCTCATGAACTCTGCGCCTGTCGGAACTACAAACGCACCTTCTGCCACATCAGCACACCAGTGCCTCCTGCCGCCCAGCCGACCAACAGCGCACCCGACCGGCTCAACTGCATCCTCCCCAACGAACGGTCCCTCCACAAACACGCAACTGAAATCTGGGACCTCCTCGACGCCACCTCTTCAGACATCGCCTTCTTCACTGAAACCTGGACCAACCTCCAGACCGGACATCGCCATCGCCATCCCTGACGGCTACTAAATCACCGGCAAGGACCAGCCAGACCGTGCAGGAGGAGGCATTGCCATCATCTACAAAAGCACACTCCGACTGCCCACGCAGTCTAATGATACAACAGTGACCATGGAACATCTCCACTTCCAGATCCGGACCAATCCCAACGCTATCCTTTGTGGCATCCTCATCTACAGGCCCCCGGGGCCATGGACCCACATTCACTGATGCCATTGTAGACCTCATTGCACCCCAGGCTCTCCCATCCACCACTACATCTTACTCGGAGACCTCAAGTTCCACCTGGACAACCCCAGTAACCAGAACACCACCCCCTCCAGGAGAACCTCGCCAAAATCGGGCTCAAGCAGCTAGTCACCGCACCAACACACATAGCCGGGCACATCTTCTCCGCCAGCGGGAACTTCAACTACAGCCACACCACCGGACTCTTTTGTACCGACCATCATCGTATACATCACGTCTTCACCATACCCACCATACACCACCGCCATCATCGCCCCCCCCCCCTGGCAGCTGGATCAAGGCCACCAAAGAACTTCTCATCAACTCCCTCAGCACTACCACTCTGCCAACGCTTACAGACGACAACACTGTAGCACGCAGCCTCCAACGATGGATCTCCAACTGCGCCGACACCCTGGCACCCCTCAAGAAAAGACCAGGCAAACAAAACTCCAAGAAGGCCAACTGGTTCACTCCTGCCCTCCACTAGTCCAGACACCCTGCAGACGTCTCAAGAAGTGATGGAGCCACAACATCAATCAACTTCGCAACACCGTCACCCTAGCACCATGGCGCAAGGGTGCCTGTGTTGGCACATGGCAGCCATTGTGCGGCAAGGTAGGGGAAAAAGACAGGGGGGCTTAGTCATGAGCCCCTTCTGACAGTTTCACCCCGCCAGTGCGTCATTTTCTTGACGTACTTGCAGCGTGATTCTTGCACCACGTTGCGCCGTATTTGCAAAGTGACGCATCTAGGCATATGCGTGACCTTGTGAAGCCCTGTGCCACATTATACCTACATCAGGTATGATGTATGCAGGGTGGGTGTTCCCATGCAAAAAAGCCTCATCGGAGTGGCACAGTGAAATCCATCAGATTTCACTGTGACAATTCTAGGACGACACTGCGTCAGTACATTATGCCTGCCTCATGGTAGGCATAAGGTTGACGCAGTGCCACAGGGATAGGCTGGCCCCATGCATAGCTGGAGTTGCGCCATGCTTGTGACACAACTACAGCAATGCGTAACTTTAGAGCTGACAGATACGTCAGGATTCCAGACGTATCTGTCATTAATTGCGACATGGAGCGCTGTACAGTGAATACAGCGCATCCATGGTGTCGCAAGAAGGGTGTAGAGAAGAGTGTTGCAACGCTGTTTTGTCGCAGCGATGCAACACTTTTCATGAATGAGGCCCAGGAATGCGCCCTATCTTATTGATGGTGCGCATTCCTGCCCTGTAGTTTTGTCGCAGGGCAGCACAGCATCATTCCTTGCAGCGCTGTCCAGCACCAAAACCTTCTGAAATGAGGCCCCAAGTGTTTGCACCAATTTTAAGACCAGCTATTTTCTGGTCTTAAAAAATTGCCTCTAACTGCAGTTAGAGACAGTTTTTTTGGTTTTGTACCAAACAAGGGATTCCTTGTAAAAATCGCAAAGTGGGGTTAGCATCAGTTTTTGCACGGGAACACCTACCTTACATCTCATTTTCATTAACTCCCGCTAACAGAAGTGGCAATATAAAAAATGCACGTTTTCGCCAGAAAACTGCAGCTAACTGAGGTTAGCGACAACTTGTAAATAAGGCGATAAAAAAATAGTCGCCGTAACGTCAAAAAATTGACGAAACAGCGGCAAGTCCTTGTACATATCCCCCAATGTATCCCTGTGTGCCATGTTACCATGACAACAAGCTCTCCAGGCCCAGCAGAGGAAACCTAAATCCCATCGCAAGCGGCAGTGCTGCACACAAGGCTGTTTCTGGACACCTCATGATCCCCAAAGGGTGTAAGGGAGCTACATATGAGTGACCAATGTATTTTAATGGGATGATGCGGACACTGGCATTATACTGCGTTAGTCTAACTCCTGATGTGTGGTACTTGGCAGGGCTGAACCAAGTGCCACAAGCGATGTGCTGAAAGGCTCTAGGGCGAATGACATGGCCCTCTGTAATGTGGGGTCTACCACGTCCAAACACTCCTCGTCCAGAATAAAGGGCGAATCATCCATCCTCAATCTGAAAGGGTTCCCCTCCTCAGCACCTGCTATTGAAGATCAGGGCCTGAAAAGTACTAAAAGTGAAGGCATGATACGTCCCGTTAACAATTGCAGACCACCTGCCTAAGGGTACTAAAACTGGGAGCAAGACAGAGCAGTGACCGCATTACAAAGAGAAAAGAAGAGAACCTGAAATTGACCGGTGCCTTGCCCTGTGCTCAGATGCATCCTGCAGAGCAATGGGCGGTGGAGGAGGATGAGAAGTGGGCGGCTCTCACACTTCCAGCGCCCTGTAGCTGTGGTCCACGAACACCGTGGCGGCGGGCTCCAGAACAATGCCAAGGCCGCGTCTGAGCAGGCGGTAGGCCTCCTAGCATGGACGTAATTCCCGACAGTGCCCAGCTGCCCCAGACCACAGCGTGCCACAAGCGATGTCCAAGGGATGGGTTGCTCACCCAGAAAACCTGCTCCGTGCTGCCCTCATTGTGTGAGGGAAATGGAGCCTGTGAAGCGATCCGTGAGGCAGAATTGCCCCTTGGGAGTTGAAATGAGAAAACCTAGTTGGAAGCAACAAAGGCAAGCGCTAAGGGCAGAATTGTGGAACCTAACATGCACACATTCAAAAACGGGAACTGTATTGACAAGCAAACTTATACGCCATAATTAGGGAAAAGCACATATCAAGCTGCTGACCAGTGAAAAAAGAGGAAGTGCTTTTCCTTGAAGATGGTTTTATCCGGTGCCTGAACTTCCTGATTACTGGATTCTTATCTTCTTTCTCAAGTAGTTTGGACTCATGGGACTCTTCACAGTGTTGTAGTTATTTGTTGTTGGCTGCTGAGCTAAATAAAGGAAGAAAATAAATCATAATTTGAAGCCTCTGGTCCTGATATAGAATTAAAATCCAATACATAAAACGGAATAAGGTATGTAAATACTTTTAGTCAATGTTCGCAAACCACATATGCTGCTATCATAAATCTAACCAAGACACGGGCCAGTTGCGCAGAATGGCTATTAAGCAGTTCAATGTGGTATCTTGACACACACAAATGTTCAAGTCTCTAAAAGAAGGACAAGCATTATCAACAGCATTAAACATGAGCCAGGCTTTCACGTATGTGCCACGAAGCAAACCGCCATTAGTTTTTTTTGTGATGCTCCCGTCATTGTGCAAACCTAGCAACATCAAAGAGACCAACACAAAGCTTTGCAGAATCTATCCTGATTTTAGGTGTATTGATACTAATGAATATGGCTGATACACCAGTGATCAACACCACTGAAGAGCCGAACATATGTTTTGTCCCTGCTGGTTGCAAAAGAAATCTCATACTAAGCTTCTTTTGTGAATGTCAGTTGTTACATGACAGAATCACAGGATATTGCAATGCGAGTCATTACAATGCAATAAGCATATCAGAAATGTTTACATCAGGAGCATGTGTGCATAAATATGTACATATATATGTTTTGCAACTGAAGGTACGCTGCACTCTAGGAGATCTAAACTTTTATTTAGGGCACACATACCGCCAACAAACTCACTCGTCTCACAAGGTCTTTCTCATGGTTGTTGAGTTCATTTGTTGCACTTTAAATAATTCCATATCATCAAGCTCATTCTGAAATATTCTGGGTGTTGTATTTTTCAGTTTATACATCTCACAAGTTTCTCCCGTATCAGCCCATAACAAGGCCTTATGGGATGTAAAGTTCTTTCAATAAAATCAAGTTCGTCTTTAGTCATGTTACAAGTTCATGCCTGCAGCAATGGAAATTATCTGCAACCTATACACCATTGTGATGTTGGTTCCACTTTTATCAAACACATTAGCAGGGTATGGCAACAGGTTTTGTTATACGAGACAGCATTCTCATAAGCTAAATTATATGTATACATATATATTACCTACTGGCGGTCACCAGTAGGCAGTTATAGTTAGGACCTAGTTTCCATGGGAAGAGCATTTTTTGTTTTGCCAATAACTTTAGCATTGTTTGACGAATTGTCAGGAAATTTTCAAAACTAATACAATGCTTGCTTTGGCTGCTGTATTGAAAATTTGTTGTGATCCGTCAAGCAAGGGCTGAGAAGAAGGGGGGGCCAAAACGCATTTTCCCCGTGTTAATTCCCATAGAGATTTTAGACATGACTACAGCCTGAACTGCTGAACAGAATTTCACCTAATTTGGCAAAAAGGTAGCTGTTGGTCCGGAAACCAGTCTTTTTTATGAATTGGTGTAAATCTGTACAGTAGTTTTTGAGGTATTAACCCCTTCCACAATACGTTTTGGGCCCTTGCCTGTTGCGGGTACTTGGCCCACCCACCCACACGAGTGAGGTACCATTTTTATCAAGAGACCTGGGGGAACGCTGGGTGGTAGGACATTTGTCAGCCCGGTGATCCCACAACTTTCCCACAGAGAAATTTTAGAAAAATTTGAATTTTTCAGTTAAATTTGAGGTATGCAGGGGATTCTGGGTAGGAAAACGTTTTGGGATCCACGCAAGCCATACCTCCTTGGACTCCACAGGGTGCCTAGTTTTCAGAAATGTTTGGGTTTGGTAGGTTTCCCTAGACGGCCACCGAGCCCGGGCCAAAAACCCAGGTGCCCCCCTTGCAAAACGAGGTCGTTTTGTGATAGGTAATTTTGATGTCTCCTCAATACGTTTTGGGCCCTTCCCTGTGGCGGGCACTTGGCCCACCCACACTAGTGAGGTACCATTTTTATCAGGAGACTCTGGAAAATTCGGGGTAGGTGGAAGTTTGTGGATCCACACAGATTCCAGAACTTTCCATCACAGAAATGTGAGGAAAATGTTTTTTTTTTTTTTTTTTACAAAGCCAGGTCGTTTTGTGATAGGTAATTTTGATGTCGCCACAATACGTTTTGGGCCTTTGCCTGTTGCGGGTACTTGGCCCACCCACACGAGTGAGGTACCATTTTTATCGGGAGACCTAGGGGAACGCTGGCTGGTAGGAAATTTGTGTCAGTCCGGTAATCCCACAACTTTCCCACACAGAAATTTGAGAAAAATTGGATTTTTTCAGCTAAATTTGAGGTTTGCAGGGGATTCTGGGTAGGAAAATGTTGGGGGATCCACGCAAGCCGTACCTCCCTGGACTCCCCAGGGTGTCTAGTTTTCAGAAAAGTGTGGGTTTGGTAGGTTTCCCTAGATGGACGCTGAGCTCAGTGCCAAAAACCCAGGTGCCCCCCCCCCTTGCAAAACCAGGTAGCTTTGTGATAGGTAATTTTGATGTCTCCACAAAACGTTTTGGGCCCTTCCCTGCGGCGGGCACTTGGCCCACCCACACAAGTGAGGTACCATTTTTATCGGGAGACTCTCGAGAATGCGGGGTAGGTGAAAGTTTGTGGATCCACGGAGATTCCAGAAGTTTCCATCACAGAAATATGAGGAAAATGTTTTTTTTTTTTTTACTAAGTTTGAGGTTTACAAGGGATTCTGGGTAACAGAACCTGATGAGAGCCACACAAGTCACCCCATCCTGGGTTCCCCTGGGTGTCTAGTTTTCAAAAATGTATAGGTTTGCTGGTTTTCCTAGGTGCCACCAGAGCCGGGGTTCAAAATACACAGCTAGGCACTTTGCAAAAAAAGGGTCAGTTTTCACAGTAAAAATGTGGTGTGTCCACATTGCGTTTTGGTCCTTTTCCCATCGTGGGCACTAGGCCTACCCACACAAGAGAGGTACCATTTTTATCGGGAGACTTTGGGGAATGCATGGCGGGTCGACGTTTGTGGATCTACGCAGATTCCAGAACTTTCCTCCACAGAAATGTGAGGAATTTTTTTTTTTTTTTTTTACGAAGTTTGAGGTTTGCAAGGGATTCTGGGTAACAGAACCCGGTGAGAGCCACACAAGTCACCCCATCCTGGATTCCCCTGAGTGTCTAGTTTTGAAAAATGTATAGGTTTGCTAGGTTTCCGTAGGTGCCAGCGGAGCTAGGGTACAACATCCATAGCTAGGCAATATGCAAAAATAGGGTCAGTTTTCACTGTAAAAATGTCATGTGTCCACGTTGCGATTTGGCCCGTTTCCTGTTGCGGGCACTAGGCCTACCCACACAAGTGAGGTGCCATTTTTATCATCAGACTTTGGGGAATGCGGGGTGCATGGAGTTTTGTGCATCCACGCAGATTCCAGAACTTTCCATCACAGAAATGTGAGGAAAATGTTTTTTTTATACAGTTTGAGGTTTTCAAGGTATTTTGGGTAACAGAACCTGGTGAGAGCCACACAAGTCAAACCATCCTGGATTCCTCCGGGTGCCTAGTTTTAAAAAATGTACAGGTTTGCTAGGTTTCCCCAGGTGCCGGCTGAGCTAAGGTTCAAAATCCACATCTAGGCACATTGCGAAAAAGGGTCAGTTTTCACTAGAAAAATGTGATATGTCCATGTTGCGTTTCGGGCCGTTTCCTGTCGCAGGCACTGGGCCTACCCACACAAGTGAGGTACCATTTTTATCGGGAGACTTAGGGGAACACAGAATTGTAGAGCAACTGTTATTACCTATTGACTTTCCGTGCATTTCTGCCTTCCAAATGTAAGAAAATGTGTAAAAAAGAAGTCACTTTGAAAAATGTTGTATAATTCACATGCTAGTATGGGAATGTAGCGATCACCCACCGGAGAAAAAGCAAACAGGCAGTATACTTGAACAAAAAAGGCCCCATGAACTACAGTTCCCAGCAGGCAGTGGGGCGAGTTAGAGGGCAGATCGTATATAAGCACCTCCCCTGCATACGGAGGGTGCTTGACAATTCTCATGGATAGGATCAAGATGGCGGATGGTGTTCCCTGCCGGATTCCAGCGTGAAGCCTTTTCAGCTTCGTTCCTGATGTCGGCCTGATTGGTACCAGTGGATCGTTTTTTCTCCCGTTGTTGCTGTACCCATTTGCCTGTGGATTTTCGGTGGTACAGGTATTTCAAGCAGAAGCCGGCGCGCTTCCTACCTATTCTGTTTTTTTGGTTTTGTTTGTCTCACATTGCAGCGCTCTCTAAAGAATCACGTTGGAGCGTTTCTTTTCTTTTTATCGTGACATTTGCCAGTTCATTTCTACACCTTGCCAGCCTATTTGGATAACGCCGATATATGCCTTATTTGCACCTCGACATTGGAGATTGAAATGTCTTGAGTGTAACTGACTTCCGCTCGTTTTCTGGGGTTATATACGAGGGCCGAACAGGATTGTTGTACACATTTACAGGATATTTACTTTACTTAGTTCTTTCATTTTGTTCGAGCAATTTTCGTTTCTAGGTGACATACTGGCAGTACCGTTTTTCAGCACAGGAGTGCAGTGTTTATCTACTCTTGATTTTGTGGAGCTCATTGTTAAGCATTTTCCTCACGATTGCAATGCCATTATAGAATTGCAAGAGAAGCCAAAAAGGGACCTTACTGGAAATTGTAGATTGTGGCATTATTTAGGAGACGTGCTTATTTTGAACCGTTTTAGGTAGTTTGAATGGCCATATTTTGAGTGTCTCAAACATTGAACAGTGGTACACTAGTAGCTTGTACCTGGTATATATCCCCTGACACTCTCCTTGAGTATCCCTAGCCGCGGAGCTTCTGGTGAGTAGTGTAGAGGTGATTAGTGACTTCTGTAAAGGAAGAGTACAAACTCCCATACATTGTTGTGCCTTTTTCTTTTCTCCTATCCTGCAGGGTCCATTCATTACCGATACGATATAGTTTCCAAACCAAACCCTGAAGAGACCAGAGGACTTGCAGCAAGTTTTGTTACCTTACCCCTTTCCCTTTTTCCCCCTGGACACGATCTCACACAGCAGGTTTTTCTTTTCCTCTGCTTGGGATTGCGTTCAAGGGATTTGGGGGAACCATCACCTGCTGTCGTCCCCGCTGGTCACAAGTATAAGGTTAGTGGCGTTGCTTATGTTCTTGTGCTACTGACAACCCTGACAGGGAATTTTGGAGATGTGCAAATAACTACTGCTTCTAAACTCTATATTTTGTTCCCATTTTGGAAATACACAGGTTTCCTTGATACCTATTTTTCACTCTTTATATTTTACCAAATGAATTGCTATATACCCAGTACACAATGAAAAACCATTGCAAGACGCAGCTCAGTTATTGGCTCTGGGTTCCTGAGGTTCTTAGTGAACCTACAAGTCCTACATATCCCCACAACCAGAAGGGTCCAAATTGTTCAATAAAAACGATTCAAACATAAAAAATCTGTCATACTTAGAAGACGTTACAGGTGAAAATGTTGGCACACTTGGCTGTTTTTTTCAACTCATTTTCAATATTTCTTATTTTCAACTGTTAGTTTCTATAAAAAAACCTTGAAGGATCTACACAAATGACCCCCATGCTGAATTCAGAATTTTGTCTATATTGCAGAAATGTATAGCTTTTCAGGATCCATTATTGGTTTCACACCCATTTCTACCACTAACTGGAAGGAGGTTGAAAGCACATAAATAAGCTATGTACCAGTAAAATGCCAAAACTGTGTAGAAAATTTTGGTTTTCTGACAAAAGTCCGCCTGTCCCTGAAAGCTGGGAAGATGGTGATTTCAGCACCACAACCCCTTTTTGATACCATTTGCAGGGAAAAAACAGATACTTTCTTCTGCAGCACTTTTCCCCCATTTTTACAGTGGAATCCATAAACCCTGGATACCTTTAAAATCCAGATGATGTTGAAAGAAAAGGACGCAAATTTGGCATGGATACCTTTTGTGGACAAAAAGTTACAAGGGTCTAAGCGCAAACTACCCTAAATAGCCAAAAAAAGGAGGCTTAGCACGAGGGGGGAAAAGGCCTAGCAGCGAAAGGGTTAAGAGAAAAAACTATTTGCATATATAGAGGCGCAAAGGCTTCGCGAACCCTCCCAATCTCGTGTTGAGATCTGATTGGCTGCCAACACTTTAACCAGGAAGTGTTGGCAGCCATCTTGGGACTCGACTTCAGCCCAGTCCCAGAAAAAAATGTTTTAAAAAAGAGAAGGGGAAGGGTAGAAATATCCTGACTCCCTAGGCCTCTTGGGGGGGGGGGGGTCCAATAAGGACCCCATAGGGCAAAAAAAGCATTTTGTTTTTATTTTCAGTGGGAGCTGCGCTGGAACCGTGCCTCCTGCCAGAAAAAATATAAAAAAGCGCTGGCTCCCGTGCTTCTGTAATGTTTAGCCCCCGGGTGGGCCAGGTCCTGGGGGCATGAGCAATTATAAATATGCATGGGATAACCGCGTGGCACTCCCCACGCCCTGGACAAATGTTTATAATTAAATATAGGGGGCGCGGCCCCCTTGCAGCCCTGGGGCATTAAAAAATGTGTACAGGGGGGGCGTGGCCAACCATCATGGCCGTGCGGACGTGATCCTGCTCGGCTCCCGCACCACC
The DNA here is from genome assembly GCA_963921515.1 of Calotriton arnoldi. Classification (NCBI taxonomy): domain Eukaryota; kingdom Metazoa; phylum Chordata; class Amphibia; order Caudata; family Salamandridae; genus Calotriton; species Calotriton arnoldi. Next base: position 52,394 of record CAWUFW010021726.1, on the reverse strand, counting down.
GTCCGCTCTAGAGCATCCATCGGGACTTTGCACCCCCTAAACCACAGGGCTGGCATGGACAACTACTACCCGCTTCATGGAGGTGCCGCTTGAGCCTTAGCGGAGCCTTGAAGGTGACCTATCCGTGAGTCCGCGATCCTGCCGGAGCGTGGCCGCTGACCCAACATGGCGGCCGGGCTCTCCTGCTGATGTGCCTTCCGAGCAGGGCTACACTCTGGGAGGCCGGAGATGATTTCGCGGTGATGATTCCCTCCCGCTCCCCCTGCTACGGAGACATTGGTGCGGCAGTTACCCGGCTGCGGGTACCGATATTGCCCTCTGAGAGGTTCGCCGACGGGCACCAGCGGTGCTGAGGAGATGGCGGCCGAAGGAGAGTGGTGACGCCGCGCAGCACGGCTCGTCACTGCGATCGCATGTACCACCCCAAGGCGACCGCGATTGCTGCCCTGCCCGCCACTTCATTGGGGCACCTTGCCTTACAGAGACAACGGCGCCATTATCCAGAGGTGAGGAGAAGCGCTCCTGCCCTGATATCCTGGGGACTGGGTGCCTATTCCCGGCGCAGCGCTTACCTTCACACCACCAGCGCGATGCTCTGAGGGGGCTCTCTTGCGGCGGGGCTGGAGGGGAAGGCTTGCATATCTGAGTCAGCCCTCAAACACGGAGATGCCTGACTCCCATGCCTGACTCTAAGATGGCGTCCCACTTGCTGGTGTTGTGATCCCCAGGCTTTTGAGACATCCTCATAAAGGCTCTGCTGCACTTTCAGACCTAATGCGTGGCCCTACCTGGTGAGCCCGGGAAACAAGAGCACCCGGTCCTGCATCGCCTTTGGTCTTCCCTACGCCAACTCTGCACGAGCAAGTGAGCGGGAATCACACGACCACCCGAACGGGCGCCTTGATTGTGTATGCGCCCATATGCCTCCCAAAAAGCCGCAAGTTAATAAGGTCTCAAGCTTCTTTGGTACCCCTGGCACGGGGAAAGGGTCGGAAACTGCGCTCGCTCAGAAAGAGGGAACTATGGCGCTGACCCGAGAAGATCTCCTAATCACACTTAGAGATTTTAAACGCGAATTACGTGATGACATTAAAGCGGACATTAACGCTTCCCTCGACGCCTTCAAATCCGAAATGGCCTCGAAAATCTGCGACTTGCGCACCGACGTAGACTCAGTGGGGACCCGCACCTTTGACTTGGAGGCAAAATGTCAGACTTTGGAAGCTCGCATTCAACCACTTGAAGAAAGTACCGATGCCCTCACAGCGCAACTAAACTCCGCGCTGCTCAAATGCGAAGATCTAGAAAACCGCTCTAGGCGGGAAAACATCAGAGAGCGCGGCCTGGAGGAAGGTCGAGAAGGGGCTGATCTGGAGCAATTCATCGTGGGCCTCTTCACCAGCATCCTAGGAGAAGACAGCCCGCCTATCCGGCTAGAACGTGTTCACAGGGTGGGTCCGGCCCCGCAAGGGAAACATCAGCGACCTCGAGATATCCTAGCTAAGTTCGCTTCCTTCAAAACGAAAGAACTGGTGCTACGGAAGGCCTGAGGGAGGGACTCGATTGACTATCTAGGGGGCACATGTGCGCTATTTCAAGATGTCGCTCAGGCCACACTTATGAGGCGACAACAATTCCGCCTCATTACCACCGCCCTTCGAGACAAGCAAATCAAGTATAGATGGACCTACCCTTTCGGCCTTGCTTTTGCCTTCAACAACAAACACTACCATTTCACAGAGGTTGAAGAGGCCGCGACTCTACTGGGCCTCGATGGCGCAGCGCCACCGGTACACCATACCCCCCCGGTAAGCCCCAGAATGCAGAGAGGGGGCGCAGCAACGGCTGGAGGATGGCACACGATTCCAACTACCGGCAAGAAGACCCCCTGACTGTCCCTTCGTGGGAGCTCCGGAGATCGTCGAGGGGGACCTCGGTCTTACGTGCCGCATGGCCATTCACGTCTGTCTCAGAGAAGAGGCCCTACTGGGCCCCTACTGATCCTTCCAATGGACTAACGATCACCATTTGACCTATGAGATTCTACAGCACGGGATATCCACAGCAATTTGCGGACTTCTTGGTGCGGGAACGGTCCTGCCCCTAAGGACACTCGACAATGCAAATCCTTAGATTCACGATGACCGTTAGTTTGGTTCTAATGTTTATTGTTCACGTTTTTTTTTTTTTCCAGGTGCGTTACCCAGGGTCGATACTACAGGGAGTGGGGAGGGTTGGGAGGTGGGCAAGGAGGGCTTTCTTAGTAGCTGGTCTAGCTTCCAAGGAGGGGATGGGGACTAAACTCTAATCGTGGAATGTTAGGGGCCTCAACTCCCCTAACAAAAGACACAAATTTTGGAAATATATCGGAGATCAAGGGCCACTAATAGTGGCGATTCAGGAGTCTCATCTCAAACGTACAGAAGAAAACAGACTCAAGCACAGGCGCTATCCCCAGATTTTCCAAGCTACTAATCCAAAAAAACAAAATGGGGTAGCCTTAATCTTTCACTCCTCTGCCCATTTTGTCCATGAGGCTACACTGAAGGATAAAGAGGGCAGATTTGTCATGGTCAAGGGGTCATTGCGGGGTAGATCGTGTACCATTGCCTCTGTTTATGCGCCCAATACTGGGCAAGCTGACTTTCTCTCTTCCTGCCTTGACTCTCTTTTGAGCTTTGCTACGGGGGAAATACTTTTCATGGAAGACTTTAATCTCGTTTGGGACCCGCACTTGGACTCATCACACACTCATAGAGCGAGAGAGGGCTTATTTCCCACATCGCTTAAGCACTCACTACAACAAGGGGGGTTGATAGATATCTGGCGCCACCTTACCCTGACAACAAAAGACTTCACCTTCTTTTCTCACGTGCATAAAACATACTCCCGCATTGACCATATTTTTATCAGCCAATTGCTCACCCATGCAGCCACGTCCTCCCTCATTCTCCCAATTGCTCTATCCGACCACGCCCCCCTGGCCTGCCTCCTGGACTGGCCGGCCCCTCGCTCTAAGCTCCAACGGTGGTACTTCCCCGAGTTCCTCTGCCGGGACCGCCTACACCGTGACGACCTTCGCAAAGCGATTCGTGATTTCTTTTTGCTTAACGACCCAGCTGATACTTCTCTTGCAAACAATTGGGACACGTTTAAAGCGCACATCAGGGGTCACTGTATCTCTTTGGCCTCCTCTCTCAAACGACTCCAAACCAAGGAACGATTGGATTTGGAACAAGCATTGCTAGCAGCGGAGGAGCAACATAAGGTACCTCCCTCAGCCCCATCTTTGCGGAAAGTTACAGCCCTCAAAGGGAAACTTAACGCAATATACACGAATAGAGCGGAGAAAACGCTTCCGAGGCTTCAGGCTAGAGGCTACGAAGGGAAAGACAAAGTAGGGTCCCTATTGGCCAGACAACTGAGGGCCAAGCAAGAAAAAGCTTTTGTAAAACAAATTTTGGACGACCATGGCTCGCTTCACATCCAAGAGGAAGCGAAGGCACGGACATTCCATGACTTTTACCAAACTTTGTTCCCGAGCTGACACCCTTAGGGAATCTGACCAAACACAGTACTTAGCTGACCTCGACCTACCTCAACTCTCAGCCTCCGCCAATGATATTTTAGGAAGAAATATTACTCTGGAGGAGGTACAAGCCGCAATTGACTCTTTGAAGCGCCACAAGGCCCCAGGCCCTGACGGCTTTACCGCCCAATTCTATTGTACTTTCGCTGCTGACTTAGGTCCACATCTCACCACACTATTTAACGACATTGCAACCCGTCAGGCAGTGACACCCTCCATGGGCGAAGCCCTGATTTCCATCATACCGAAGCCTGGGAAAGACCCACAGAAATGCTCATCATATCGCCCTATTGCCCTCCTTAATCTGGACGCTAAACTATATTCCAAAATTCTAGCAACACGACTCAAAAAATTTCTCCCCGATCTTATCCATCCTGACCAGTCAGGATTTATCAAAGGGCGTCAGACCCACGACAATCTCAGACGCATCTTTCATCTTATAGACAAATCCCAAAAGAAGAGGATCCCGGCCGCACTATTATCGCTCGACGCGGAGAAGGCCTTTGACCGTGTCGATTGGCGCTTTATGGAGCTTTCTCTGCGCCAATTTGGTTTTTGCGACGCCTTTATCGGGATGGTACGGGCCAACTTTGATGCCCCCAAATCCCGGGTGATGGTGAATGGGGTGGCCTCGCGATTTTTTAACTTGGCGAGAGGGACGAGGCAGGGATGCCCCCTGTCTCCGTTACTTTTCGCTCTCAGTATCGAACCCTTTGCTGCCCGGATACGTGCTAACCAACAGATCACCGGGATCCGCTTCGGACAGGCCGATCACAAGATTGCTCTATTCGCTGATGACATCCTCCTACCCGTTACTAATCCGGCCACCTCCCTTCCTGCCATTACTAGGGAACTTGAACAATTTGAGGTTGCCTCCGGCTTTAGAGTTAATCTCTCTAAGTCGTCCATTTTAACACCATTGCCGCGATCGGAATTCCGCCCAGGTGCTGGACATTCCGATCGCGGGCGTGGTCGTGACGAGCTCAGCTCGTCATGCGCACACGCCGACCGCGCAGCATGACGAGTTGAGCTCGTCATGAGCATCGAAGGGGTTAAATCTTACCCTTCCAGCGGCCACCCAACAGAGTCTGGAAGAGACATCTTCCTTTCAATGGGCCCGTAAGGCCATCACCTACTTAGGAGTTCAAATCACTCCCAAACTCACAGACCTATACAAGGCCAACTTCCCACCCCTTCTACTTCGCCTCCGGGCAGACTGTAAAATCTGGAGCACAGCCTATATTTCCTGGATCCGGAGGATCAATGCAATCAAAATGAATGTACTCCCACGCCTTCTCTACCTCTTTCAGGGTCTTCCCATCCAACCGGACAGGTCACTATTCACCGAGCTCAAAACCTTATTACTCAGATTCATTTGGCAGGGAAAGCGTGCACGGCTCTCATACCACTTGCTAACAAGACCACGGCTGAAGGGTGGCCTGGCTTTGCCGGACTTCTTGACTTATTACAGAGCGGCCCAACTGAGAGTGCTGAGCGAATGGTCCTTACAAGCATCTGATAAACTATGGCTCCATATAGATAGACAGGTGACAGGGAGGATGATCTGGGACCTGCCCTGGCGGACCAAAGAGGACAGATCTCCCAATGCCTACCTCAGTGTCCCTACCTCGACCACCCTCCACGTGTGGGATGCAGTAACCAAAACACTGCCACTGACTACATTCCCATCCCCTTACACCCCCATACATTTCTCTAAGAATTTCCCTCCTGCACTCCAAGAGGGGCACTTTGACCTGTGGAGGGAGGGGGGGTGCCACATGATCTCCGACCTTTTCCAAGGCACTAAGCTACGCTCCTTTCATGATTGTATGGACCACTTTCACCTCCCAAATACTGAGCGCTACCACTATACTCAACTAATACATTGGGTCTAACAGCCACAAATCCGTCAGGCTGCGGTTCGAGACTACCTTCCACTAGAGAAGTTTGTACAAACGGGTACTACGGGTAAAGGCTTTATCTCCTTCCTATACAATCTACTTCTCACACTATCACCACAACGCACCCAACGTCACAGGATAACTTGGTGGGATATGCTCCAAACACCGCCCTCGGGTAAGCAATGGGAATCCCTTTATAGGGACATAGCCAAGTTCAACAGATCCATGCACCTTCGGGAAGCCCATTATAAGACGATGTATGACTGGTACCTCCACCCCCACAAATTATGCTCTATTTTCCCGGGCACCTCCGATCGTTGTTGGCAGGGTTGTGGGTCATTGGGTGACTATAAACACATATGGTGGGACTGTCCGGTCATTAAAATCTTTTGGATGAAGATCCTATTCCAGATTAAAATTACACTAGGATATCCAATTGGTGACTCCATAGAACAAGTTTTATTGGGTCTTCGGGACCCCCTGCTCAAATATCAAACACATGCTGACAGATCCATTGTGTGGTTGTGCCTGTGGGCGGCAAATATGGCCATAGCGGGAGCCTGGAAGAAGCCTGAGGCTCCCTCTCTTTCTCACTGGCACGCTCGACTGTGGAAAGCAATAGCGATGGAACGACTCACTGACATAGCAGAAGACGCGAGGAAGGGCTTTGACTATACCTGGTCCCCTCTGGTTAGCTACCTCTCAGAGGGCCTCCCCCTGTTTGCATGTAGTCCTAGATTGAGGGCGCTTCACCTCTTCCTGATCTAATTGAGCTATGCCCCACTGGCGGAGGCATCGCTGAGGAAATGGGCCTGACAGTGATGATGGTCGGCCATGACGATGGGGGGCCCTCATCCGGATGTGGCCTTCTCTCCCCCCTCCCCTTTACAGTCCACACTGCTCCAATACCGCCTTCCGGGGGTACCACCACAGTTCATCTGTTTTTCTCCCTTTCTTTCTGGTTATTTCCTCTTACTTTTCTTTTTTTTGTTCTTACTGCATGTTCTACGTCTCACTATAAGCCGGAAGTTGTTTGCAGCAGGCAATCAGCATGTCTGCATCCGACGTGTTTTTCGCATCTCTCTTGGGCATATTCCTGTATGGCGCCATAGGAAGACCTGGACCTGGTGGCTCGGGCAGCTTCCGGGCCCACTGGTGTTTGTTTGTGTTACAAAGCGCAGACTCACGGGCCACTATGGCGGGGGGGCGAGCTTACCAAGATATTTAGAAACTGTGCTCTTCATTTTAGCTGCCTATAGCATGGTACTTGTACCAGCTGGACAAATGGTATTTTTTTTTTTTTTTGCCCTTGAAACGTATTGTGAGATGGAATTACTAAGCTCTGTTGTGCTATGTGTTAAATATTTCAATAAACACATTTTGACAAAAAAAAAATATGTGTACAGGCGGGCCACCATCCCGGGGCTAAACATGTAACATTAATATGGGGGGCGTGCATCCCTCCTGCAGCCCCGGGGATAAGTTCTATAATGGTGGTGGGCCGCATGGCCCCCTTTGTTAGAGCCATTTATGCCCCTGGGAACCGCCAACCCCCAGGTACGGCCACTGCTACCTCCTGAGGTGCCCAGCCTTGAGAGGTAGCTATTTGCTTTTGCTTGGTGGAAGCTGACAGCTCGCACCAAGCAAGAGCAAACAAATCTCTGTTCCTGCAAGCCAGAGCTGTCAAACAGTTTTCCTGTACTCAGAGAAACAGATAAAAACATTGCTCTGGCAGACAGGGAGCTGACTTTCAGCAGCCACCTGTCTGTCAGAGCATTACTGGCTCATGCAGGAGGTGGGGAGCCGGGAAGGACCGCGGGGCCTTGAGGCCCCCGCGGTTTTTGGGTGCACCCAGGTGACATAGCCTAGCTGTGAGGGATGGGGTCTCCGGGGCTGAAATCATCCTGTGAATGGGGCCAAGCAGCCACCCCTACCCTAATTAAAAAAATAAAAGGCCAGGCCCTGGGAGTTGGGGTCCCCAGGGCCAAAATCGGCCCAGTGAGGGGGGCCGCACAGCCGTTCCCCATAGTATAATGGCTGGGCCTCGGGAGAGGGTGGGTCCCTGGGGCCAAAATCAGCCCAGGGAGAATGGCCGAACGGCTGCCCTTCCCTATTTAAAATTAATTATTTAAAAGACCGGCCCCCAGGACCATAAATGTGCAAATGAGCAGAAAGAGGCTGAATAGAGGTCCGAAGAGAGCGGAATAAGGGTAAGAAATGAGCAGAAAAAGGGAGAATAAAGGTGAGAAACGAGTAGAAAGAGGCAAAATAAAGGTGAGAAACGAGCAGAAAGAGGCTAAACAAGGGCAGCAATGAGCAGAAAGAGGCAAACTAGAGATCAGGAACAAGCAGAAAGACAAAATAGAGGTCAGAAACGAGCAGAGGCAACATAAAGGTCAGAAATTAGCAGGAAGAGGCTAAATAAAGGTCAGAAAACAAGCAGGATCCACTCAGGCACTCATGCACCCACTCATAGAACAACTCAGACACTCTCTCAGCCACTCACAGACCCATTCAGACACTCATGCACCCACTCTCAGATGAACTGAGGCATGTACACCCACTCACAGACCCAGTCAGACACTCATGCATCCACTAACTCATACTCTCACACCCACTCACAGATCTATTCAGAGACTCATGCACCGACTTACAGATCCACTCAGACTCACACATTCAATCACAGGCCCACTCAGGGGCTCATGCACTCATTCACAGATGCACTCAGACTCACAGATCCACTCAGAATCTCACGCACTAGCTTATAGATCCACTTAGACATACAGGCATCCAATCACAGACCTACTCAGAGACTCACACATCCACTCACAGACTCACTCACAGACCCATTTAGACACTCAAGCATCCACTCACAGTCCCACTCAGAGACTCACACACCCACTCACAGACACACTCAGACACCTATTGCCAGCAGCTGAAAAATAAAATGATAATAAATCAATTTTATTATAATTTGATTTATCACTGTCTGAGCAGCATGAGCCATGGAGTCTTGAGCCGGGCTGGGCCATGGCAGGGAGGAGGAGTGTGGGCACTTATAAGTGCACATATCAGTTTGGCCAGCTGTCTCAGGCTGACCATGCCCACTTATATTTCTTCAGCCCAGCTGTGTTGCACAGCTGGGTTCGGGGAAAAGTAAAAGGCTCCCTGTACCTGAGCCAGCATCATACCAGCCCGCTCAGGCCAATCCAGGCACTCCTCTCATGCTATCTATAGCATGAGAGCAGCGTCTGGATTGGGTGGGGAGCCTGTGCTGTGGTCCATGGACTGCCAGGAGGAGAGCTGGTGAGGAGCACCGAGGCGGCTGGCAGCGTTAGCGCAGGAAAGTCTTTTTTTTTTTTGTTTAACAATTTTTATTGAAAACAAAACAGCAGCAATCGTGACATCGCATAAACATTTCAGCTGGAAATATAGGCATTTTAGGATTACAAAAATAACATTCCGCCCATCAGGAGCCCCCAAAATAACATAGAGCGAAAGGCTGAGCAATCTAACGAGGGGTACAGTTACTTCGTTGGGTCTGGGAACAACACTCGTACACACTCTTCTAGTTGGTCCGGAGGATTATGTTATCCCATCTGTGCCCTCCTCCTCCAGTAATGCCTGCCTCTCCCGTCTAAATTCCACTGTAGGGGAAATGCAGATGTCCCCCCTGTATTTATTCCAGCGTCCCCATTTTTGATCCCATTTACGTGGGCAACCTCTATCTTTGTATACAGTTTTCTCTGCAACCATGGCATGGTCCATGTCCTTAGCCCAATCTCGCAATTGTGGTATAGTGTCCACCCCCACTTCTGGGCGATGTTCCTTTTCACTATGCACCACCCCAGAGTGGCCCACGATTGTTCTGCTTGGGTGAGGTCTGTTGTCTCCCAGATATTAAGAAGGCACAGTTGGGGTGATGGATGTATGGGTTTATTAGTAGTCCTTGCCATTTGTCGGGTGACGTCTGTCCAGTATTGTTGTATGGGGGCATTCCCATAGAGTGTGTATGAACGTACCCAATTGATTACAATGTCGAAGACAAAGTGTATCTGGCCGTCGTCCTAATTTAAATAACAATTTGGCATCAAAGTACACACGATGGAAAATCTTAAGCTGGACGAGCCGGAGTCGCATCGGGATTGCCACCTCCCGAGGCGAAGCCCGCGCTTCAGTCCAGTCTTCGTCAGTTATTGCCCCCAGGTCCGCCTCCCAGTTAGCGCGCAGTTTCCGTGTTGGGTCAACCCGGTTATTGATCAGTTTTTTGTAGGTTAGGGAGATAGCCTTGCGGGCCATTGGGTCCAGCAACAACCTGTCCTCCAGAGGAGAGGAATCAGGGAGGGGGGTGTCTGTAGGGAGGGCACAATCTATGGCGTGACTTATTTGAAGATACCGGAAGTGTTCTGATGGTGCTAGTTGGTATTTAAGTTGGAGATCTGCAAATGACGCCTTCTTGCCCTTGATCCACATATCTCCCACCGTGGAAATGCCAATCGTGTCCCACTTGTCAAATCCTGCACAGACACTCAACCGTCCCAAGATGTCGGGTTCCCATAGGGGGGTAGCCTTTGTCAGGCGCCCTTGCCATCCCATCCGCCGCTGAATCCCGTGCCACACTTCTACCGTACGGGCCGTTGGGCCAGTCAAGCCTTGTTTTCGGGGGTTGGAGTATAGCGCTCTATTGTAGCTTCCCTTCCCCATCAACCACAGATCAGTGCGGAAACTGGGGTCAGTATGGGACCCAAACACCCAACTGTTGATGGCAATTAATTGCGACGCCTGGTAATAAAGGCGCATATCCGGCAACCCAATGCCTCTATCGTACCATTCCATCGTGAGCTTATTTGTGGCTATCCGAGGCGGTCTATTATCCCACAATAAATCTAATTGCTGCCTCGATCTGCGAAAAATAGGTTTCGGGGACCGGGATGGGAGTATTCTGCAGGGCGTAGAGAAAACGTGGTAGGGCTAACATCTTAACTAATGACGCCCGCCCCAAAAGGGTAAGGGGTAGTGTCTTCCAGTGGATGACATCCGATTTAAACCTCTGCAGCGGTCCCCTCAGATTCTGTTCATAGAACACTGTTACGTCAGTTGTGATAAAAATGCCGAGGTATTGGAAACCCTGGGTCGCCACAGGAATGGTGTAACCCCGAGGACTCTGCGGTGGATCACCCCAGAGGGAATACATCTGGGATTTGGCCCAGTTTATCTGGTAACCAGAGTGGGCCCCAAATATATGGAAGATATGGAGAACGCGGCGGAGTGAGCGCGCCGGTGAGGTAAGATAAAGTAAAATGTCGTCCGCATATAGCGATATGCGGTCTTCATGTCCGTCTGCCCATTTAAAGCCTCTGATACCGGGGTCTCCCCTGACCCAGACTGCTAACGGCTCCAGGACCAGGGCAAAGAGGAGGGGCGATAGTGGGCAGCCCTGCCTCGTACCACGACCAAGGGGGAAAGAGCCTGAGCGATGGTTGTTCACTGAGACATGGGCGGTGGGAAGGTTGTATAACAGTCTGATCCACCCAATCAACTTGGGCCCGAGCCCAATGCGATTCAAAACCGCAAACAGATAGTCCCATGCCACGGTGTCAAATGCCATTTTGGCATCAAGCGCGAGTAAGATCGCCTCTTCCTCCATCGTTGTCACACGACCCAACCCGCCGTGGACGCGACGTAGGTTACGGGCCGTATTGCGACCTGGCATAAATCCCGATTGGTCAGGGTGGATCAAATCAGTGAGATATGGGAGTAGGCGGTTAGCCAACAGTTTAGCCAAGATTTTGGCCTCTACGGTAATCAGGGAAATGGGTCGGTACGATGTACACTCCTCCGCTGGTTTACCGGGTTTGCGGATGACTACAATAGTGGCCGCGCGGATATCTGCTGGGAGAAGGCCAGCCTCATAGCATTCGTTATAGAGGTTTAGTAAATGGGGAGCGAGCTTCATAGCCATGGGTTTCATTAGTTGAATCGGAAGCCCATTTGGGCCCATGGCCTTACCCGCCCGGATATCTTGAATGGCCTTCTGAATCTCTTCAACCAAAATGTCCGCCTCTAAGGCCTCTTTATCTGTTTGGGAGATACATGTGACCTCAATAGTAGCAAGGAGATCTGCCGCCCATGGCGCCTGTGAGTTCTGCGGCATAGTGTATATGTGCTCATAGTATTTTGCGAACGTTTCTGCAATGGTCTGAGGGTCGGTGATCAGAACATCACCGGGCCCTTTGAGCGCGCGCACCCATCTCGCTGACTGTTCCTTGCGTTCCAGCCATGCCAATAATTTACCGGTTCGCTCTCCCTGCTCGTATATTTTATGACGGGTGGCTAGAGCACGTCTATTGGCGTCCTCCAAAAGCAATTGTCTATAATCTTGTCTCTTAACATTGAGGTTATGTTGAATGTCTTGATCCGAGTTTTGCGCAATGGCGCGTTCGAGGTCCGAGATCTCCGATTCCAATTCACTCACTCGCCGGTTGCGCTCAGCCCTGTGGCCCACCATCATTGCCAAAGCTCTCCCCTTTATCACTGCCCCGTAGGCGCCCCAAAGTGTGATAGCTGATTTCACAGACCCTGTGTTTTCCCCAAAATAGTAGTCGGTGTCTTTCCGTAGGTTTTCCCGAATGTGTGGAATCTTCAGCGCCCAAGGCTGGATCATGATGGGGCCAGGCTGCACCACACGGCGAGCTCCAAAGACTGTTGTAACCGGGGAATGATCCGACACTCCCCTCGCAAGGCAGGCGGAATCTGTGAAGTCCTGTATGTTTTGTGCGTGGGTGAACAGGTAGTCTAGTCGTGATTGGCTGCCATGTACACCGGACTGGAACGTAAAGTGTGTGTCGTGAAGGTGTGACCATCTCCAGATATCTACCATCCCCAGGGCATTAGTAAAATCATGTAATTGTGTGCTGTGTGCGGAGTCACGTCTGGGCGGGAATCGGTCTATTTGGCCATTCATTGTCAGGTTAAAGTCGCCTCCCATCACCAGTGTACCTACAGGTAAGTTCAATAATAGCACACCAATATCTGCTAGTGTCAAGCGTTGGAGGCCCGGTGGGGCATACACGGAGATAACGTTGAGGACTCTGCCTTCCCAGATGCCCGAGCAAGCCACATATCTACCCAGCGGGTCAGTCCACGTATTTTGTATCATATAGGGGCAGCCCTTTCGAAGGAGGATCCCCACCCCTCTAGACCCGGATGTAAAGCCAGAGTGTGCAGCCATACGATAGCCCTTTCTATCCAGGGCCTTACAGGAGTTACCTATTAAATGTGTTTCTTGGAACAACACCATATCCAGCCCCAGACGGTGAATATAGTGTAGCACTATTCCACGCTTGATTTTGTCCCCCAGTCCGTTGACATTCCATGTCATGAGTCTAAGTCCCTGACCTCTTGCCATCAGACACTAATATCGATTCAATGGTGTGAAAGGGGTGTGTCGAGTGGTTGTAACCCATAACGGTAATTGTCTGTGTTGCTCCTGTTGTGTCACCACGCCCCATGGCTCCCTTAGGCGTGAACTCAGTGACATGAGTATCAATACCAGCTGTGGTGCACTGATATGAAATGTCATTTCGTATTGCTGCATTAAAACAATAAAGAACATCCCCCAACAAAACAGACCCAAACAAGCCCAAGTCTGTAGTAACTCACCCCCTCCCTGCCTCCCTGCATTACGGGACTAAAACCGCCCGCCACCCCCAACATGCAGAGTGCCTGTCGCCCACCCATAAACAGTTCTAGGGAACGTGAGCTACCCCACTCCCATCACAGTTGCAGATAGTCAATTTGTTCCTTGTCCCCCGACCCGACCCCACCCCCAGCACTATTTATAACGCTAGGCTCAACCCGGATAATTGACAATCTCCAAACGGTGTCTCGGCCCAAGATTCTATATGTCCACGGTCTCCAACCTGGAAACGGACACCACCAGGTATTTTGCCATAAGGAAAAAACATAACGGTAACATTTGACAATAGGCAGTCAAACACTGAGTCAGTCCCCTCAGCAGTGACAAAGAATGCCGCTTCGCCAGCAAGGGTAGCTCCCTCCCTCCGCCCGATCAGACCCGTACCTGTTACTCTCGCCCTCAGAGGTTTAGGCTTTCGAGTCCACAACCAGGAGCATTTTGGGGAAATCTCGGGGATCAAGAGTAATCACACACAGTTTTACCGGCATACAAGATTAGTGCCCCCCAGTGTGGTCCTGGGAATCAGAGTCTGAGTGTGGAGAAGTACGTTTATGCTGGCGCTAGTCTTCGGCCGCATCAGCCGCTGAGAGTCCCTTATTTGCATTTTTCCCCACTGTACGCCATCCCTCGAGCCAGTCCCATGCTTCTTCCGGGCGGGTGAAGAACCATGACTTCCCCTTGGCTTCCACTCTCAGCTTGGCGGGAAACAACATTGCGTATTTAACTTCTTGAGCTCGGAGAGCTCGTTTCACCTCCAGGAAGCTATGTCGCTGTTTCTGGACACGCAGTGTGAAATCGGGAAAGAACATGATTTTGTTGTTTTCGATGGTTAGCGGCGGGGCCACCCGTGCCGTTTGGAGAATGAGATCTCGGTCTCGAAAATTGAACACGCGGGCAAGAAGTGGCCTAGGGGGCGCCCCCGGCCTGGGCCGACCTCCCGGCACCCGATGAGCTCTTTCGATCGAAAAACATTTAGAAAGTCCTCGGGGCTGAAGATGTTTGAGGACCAAGTCCTCGATGAAAAGGTCCGCTGCTTGCCCCTCTGCGTGTTCCGGGACACCTATAATACGAACATTGTTCCGGCGCATTCTGCCTTCATAGTCATCCAGCTGTTGAGCCATTGCGTCGTGGGAGGCGCGCAGTTCAGTGACTTCTCGCTTGAGAAGGCTGGTGTCATTGCTCAGTTCTTTGGTCGTGCTCTCCACTGTTCCCACACGTTCAGCGACTTTTTTCATGTTTTCCCTGATCTGCCCCACATCGGTGGCCACTGTGTCGATCTTCGCCTCGAGGACGTTTTAATGGCAGTGATCGCCTCAAGGAGATCCTTATTCGTGGGTTCCGTCGTGTCACCTGAGGCCACCGCCTGCGTCTCGCTCCCCATTCTGTTGTTTTTGCCAGGCGAATTTATCTAGCTTGGTCTGCGTAGCTGATCTGTTGCTACGTCCGGTCGCCATGGTCACCGCCTCGTTGGCCCCACCCGGCTGCAGAGTGCGGCCGCTACTCCCCGCCGCCTGCAGTGGGGTCTTCCACCCGGCCTGTCGGATTTCGCGGAACGCACCCCAACCAGGGGAGTACCCTACAGGGAGTGTAATGTCAGATGAGTTCTAGTGGCGCCCCACCAAACTCCGAATCCAACAAGAGAGGGTCTGGGTGGGTGTGGGCCTCTATCTCCTCCGTTTTCACGTCGTCTTTTCAGCTATAGTGTGTTACTCCGGCCACCGAGGCGGTCCTAGCGGGGCCAACGGAACACCGCAGAGATCCGCCGCAGTGTCCAATCTCACTGGACCTGGTGTGAGATATTCCTGTCGCGCTAGGGAGCACCCTTGCTCCAGGTCGTCTGGGGCCCCACCCGTTGCTTACGCCCGGCCTCTATCACACAGCGGGGGGGAAAGGAGTAGCGGGTTCCTGCGCCGAGCCCCGTCAGGTCACTGTTGTACCCCACACCGGATGCGCTAGGTACCCAACCAGCTTCTGGGTCGTTTGTGGGCCCCGTGCTGTCCCGAATGTGTCCCCTCGAGTGTAGCAGAAAAGGCTGCAGAGTGCGGAACCAGGATTAATGGGTCTCTGTATCAGGCCCGCTCGAGCCACCGCGGGACCACGCAACTGTTGTCTCCAGTCCGCAGTAGTTCTCCGGGTCGCTAGCGGGACTTTTATATTTGTGGCTGGGCCCGCTTAGTCCTAGGATTAGAGGCCACGGGGCCGCTTATAGCGCTACTCACACGGACGGGCCCGACCAGGCCCTATGTGCTCCTGCGGGGTCGTCAGCGCTCACTCTCCGGTTCCACCACCTCTCAGGCCTCCGAGCAGTCCCCGCCGGCTCCCGCCGGACCCAGGGTGAAGTGCCGGTTGTTGCGTCTCGTCGGTTCCGCCAGTCCCCAGGGTGGTAGGCCGCAGCCGCTGTCTCACGTAGTTATGCGCACCAGCTAAGGTGCACCCCCTCCAGCGGGGACGCCGGGGAAGACTCGGTCCGTGGAGCTCGTCGCCGGTGCAGCCACCAATCCGGACCAAACTCGCACACAATGTCGCTAGGTGCCGCCGGACATAGGAGAAGGCTGCAGGGTGTAGATCAGATCGGCGGGACCCTGGATTATCCGGATAATGCGGGAGTGGCGCTCCGGTGCCGAGCTACCGAGCGGCCATTCCCATCGGCAGTTAGCCACGCCCCCGGAAAGTCTTTTTTTTTTAATGTATTATTATTCCCCTAATCCCCCACCCCCACCACGCCCCTCCACTTTAGATTGGCGGTGGCTGCCACTGCTAATTCACCTTCTTAACATTATATTGGGAATGCTGCAGCACCTCTGGCACACTTACTTTCAGGGCCTATGACCTCAACACTTTATTAGTGCCGCTGTAGTTGTGGGGCAGAAGAGAATATAGCCTGCATTGATGTAATTCCTGTAGTTTTTAATGCCCTTGTCGCCTTCATAGCAATGCACCTTACGAATACCACTTCTGTGTTACATGCATGTCTTGGTTTCTGCTTTAGTGTTGCATGCCCTGTACTGCTGCATGCATTGCATTAGCCATTCCTACTCCATTTCCTTCCCTTGCCTTGCCTTCCCTCTTGGCGATGGTGGCCAGGACACGAGGTCAGTCGAAGCACACCTTGGCAGGGCTTTCCATTGCGTCCAGCACAATGGAGAACTCCCCCAGCACCACTAGTGGCTGCTGATGAATAGACTTTAAATGTTGCTGTACAACTGCCCAAACTGGTCGAGGAAGGCGTGTTCCACTACGATGCAATCGACCAGCACCCCAAACCCCTACTGCCTCTGACCCTAGGCCACCAACAAGCAGAGCCTCAACAGTGCCAAGAGCCACTCCAGCACCAGGAATTTTAAGATTCCCACTAGGGGCCAAGGCTGCGGCCAGGTGGGATATAGTTGTATATAAGACAGCCATATGCCCAAAAGCAGCTGTTCAGTCAGTGCAGTGGCAGCAGCAGCTGCTGACCCTGGGGAGTGCTACCGACTTCAGAGGGAGGCATCAGGGCCCCTTGCAGTAGCCAGGAATATTGAACGCGTGGCTCCTCTAGAAGCACTGCCTCTATGCTATGAACTGTTGGACATGCAGTATATGTCTACCCACACATGCAGGCTGCAAAACACTGACCCAGCATCAGTATCCTGATTAATTGCCCATCTCCTGCAGAAACCTGAGTAAGAGCACCCCCTTTTCATGAGACTGGTTGACTTGGAACAATCCACTTCATCTGGTAAAAAACAAATGCAACCATAGTCTGAAACACAGCCTAAAAGAGTCATCTGATCTAAAAATTTAATTGGCTAAGCAAGGAATCTTTACAAGTGCAACACTCAACTGGGTAGAAAGTGCCGGTGCAAATCTGGCAAATCTAACAAACGTTAATGGAAGGACCAGATTTGTTAAAAAAAAACAAAAAACCTTTATCCTACTAGGAAAAAATATTTATTTGAAGGGGAACGCATGAACAGTTTACTAGGACACACCTGTTGCAAGGGGAAAGCAAGAACAGTTTACTGGGACACACCTGTGAAGTATAAAACTCGTCATTACTAAAGATAGTGAAAACAAAATGCTCCTCTAAGAATAGAGAAGAAAGCAATCAAATCAGAGTAAGGAGGTATTGCAAAAAGTAAGGCAATCAATCACAGGTAAGGGGCAGTCCCAAAGCCCACATACGTGTGTGTGTGTGTGTGTGTCAACAATTATGATATATATATATATTCACTGAAAAAACCAAAGGTTACAGGGACATTATAGTTAGGCTGACATTTCACTCGTACAAAACCAGAGAAATTCAGCAGTTATAGTTAGCTAAGCTAACTATAACTCATGCCCCGCAATGCTATGCTACATATTACATCACTCATGACATGGTCAGTGACATCACTGATGGCATCACTGATGACATCATCCGGTGACTGTGAGTGTTTCTAAAAAGTTTATGAGTTTTAAATATATATATATATATATACACCAAGGTGTATTGATGAATCAGTGGGTGTATGAGTGCCTGTATGGATGATTTACTGTGTGCGTGACTGACTGTATGAGTGAGGGATTTTACATGTCTCTGTGAATGTATGGGTCAGTGACTATGTTGTGTGAATGTCTGTATCAGTCTGTCAGTTGTGTGTAAGTGGCTGTATGGGTTGGTGAGTAGGTACATGAGTGACTGTATGGGTTATTGGTTGGTTGTCTGAGTACCTATATGGGTGAGCCAGTGGTTGTATGGGTTTGTGAGTGCATCTGTGAGGGGCTGTATGGGTGAGTGAGTATGCGCATGGCTGTGTCCCTAGTGAATGGATGTGTCAGTGGTATATGGGAGAGTAACTGCATATGTGAAAGGCAGTATAGGTGAATGTTGGAGTATATAAGTGACTGTATGTGTGAGTGAGTGATTGTGAGAGTAGCTGTATGGGTGAGTGTGTGCTTGTGTCAGTGACTGTATTGGTGAGTGAGTATGTGTTAGATCTGTATGAATAAGTGAGTTGGTGTGTGTATAACTGTATAGATGAGTAAGTGGCTGTGTGATTGCCTCTATGGGTGAGTGAGTAGGTGTGTGAATAGCTGTATGGGTGACTGACAGTGTTTGAGTGGCTGTATGGGTGACTGAGTGGATGTGTGTGCAGATCTATGAATCAGTGAGTGTGTGTATATGTACTGGTATGGTAGTGTCAATGGTTTTGTGAATGGTAGTGTGGAAGCTGGAGTGGGTGAATGAAAGGTTATATTGGGGTGTGAGTGGGTGTGTGAGAGATTCTGTGGATGATGTCATCAGAGATGTAATTTGAGATGTCATCAGTCATGTCACGAGTGATGTCACTGGCCATGTCATGAGTGATGTAATATGTGAGGTCATAAGCAGTGCATTGCGGGGGCGCAAGTTATAGTTAGCTTAACTGCTGAATTTCTCTGATTTTGTATGGGTGAAATGTCAGCCTAACTATAACGTCCCTGTAACCTTTGTTTTTTTCAGTGAATTTCTGACGTTTTTTAAATTCTATTTCCTAACTATAACGCCCCTCACACAGCAACTCACTCACCCACACGGCTACTCACACACCCACTTATACATCCATACAGCCACTCACACACCCATACATACAAGGATAAATACAGACACACAGCCACTCACATATGTTAGAAGTAGCATCACTCAGTAGTAGTTAACCTACTATACTAATTTAACTTTTGTAGTAGGTTAGTATATGTTTAACAGTCATAAACTTTTAGAAAATACTTACACTCACTAGATGATGTCATCAGTGATGTCATCAGTGATGTCACTGACCATGTCATGAGTGATGTAATATGTGAGGTCATAACAGTGCATTTCAGGGGCGTGAGTTATAGTTAGCTCAGGTAACTATACTGCTGAATTCTTTTGGTTTTGTACAAGTGAAATCTGAGCCTAACTATAACGTCCCTGTGACCTTTGTTTTTTTCAGTAAAAATATATGTATATATACATATATGGGGAGTCTCACGGCATTAAAGATCAGTTGTTCTGCCAAAACTTCAGGACCATTGTTTCTCCAACTAGCCATGGATGCGCCAGAGCTCTAATACGCAGGAACTGATAAACTCGACACAAAGCTGGAAGCAATTAGAATGGTCAGGACAGCCTTTGTAAGAAAGTGGTACAGTAGTTGAGAGGGGTGGACGCCCCACTCAGGCAATGACCACAATCCTTGCTGGGGTGAACCACAAAAGTCACTAAATTAACCTGTGCTTAACCCTCTGGTAGCTTTGCGCAAAGCAGTCAGGCATTACTTAGAAGCAATGAGTAAAGTATTTATGCAGAACACAATACACAGAAATAAAGTGAAAACACAACAAAAGTAAAATCCCAAACCAATTAAAAAATATAGAGTAAATGTTAATGAATACAAAGACACAGAAATGATCGAACTCTCTTAAAGTGTCACCTTCTCAAGTCCAGTGCAAATGGTGCCATTCATGTTGGCCGCAAGGAGGAGGCTCTTGCACAAAACGCAGGTTGAGTTTTGCGGATGGTCGTTGTTGTAGCGCAAAGAGCCAGTCGTCGCTGGAGCTATGCATTACCTGATCATTGCAGGCAGTTGCTGTTGGTGTGAAGTGCAGGTCTCGTTGCAAGTCATTGTATACGGTCACTGTCGGCCTGAAGATCAGGTCCCACTGGAGCTTCGCATTGGAGGTCGTTGTGGGAGATCCATTTAAAGTGTCACTTCACGGTCACGAGGACACCAAACTTCAGAATGTTCACCTTTTCTTGAATAGGAGTTATCACTGATGCCAGCCAAAGGACCTGGGGGGCACCTCTTGGGGATCAGGACTCAATCCAGCAGGGGCCAGCAGTAGTTCTGAGGCTGGTCCAGTTGGTGCTGGTCAGCTGGGCAGTTGCAAAGAGGCATGTAGAAGCTTGTTGTGTCCCTGTAGCTCACACAGGAGGTCAGCCTACTGACCCTTGGAGTCACTCTGGTTAGCCTGGGGTCAAGCAAGCAGGTCCAATCTTCCTTCTCACAACAAACATTGGTGACTGGGCCTGAGTGACTGCACATCTATTAGAAGTCATGGGCTGTAGTAAGGAGCACAGTGTCAATAGGTAAACACTATTCACATGGTGCTGTCGTGATAAGCACCTAAATACCTTAGGTGCTAATTAACAAACCACACGATGTGTGTTTGCACTGTCCAAAGGAAAATCACGCACTCAAGCACAGAAACGTTCAATTATTGGAAGTCCAACTTGCTTCAAGTGATAGGCCGTTGATAAAGAATAAATCCAGTCAACTGAAGGTTAACTCTTCCTTTACTTCAAAGTCAGGATTACAGACAGAGAGATCCAAAACACCGCAGCAGACACTTGTTTCGTCCTCCTGGACTTTTACAAGGCTATACAGCGTAGAGTAACTGTGAGTATTGAAGTCTCCTCACAGCTTCCGTTACATTATGTAGTTTCTTAACGTGTATGAAAAACCTTTTCCAAAATATCCCAGTCATGAACAGTATTACTGGGTTGTCCTTTATAGTAAGGCAAAAGTATGTGGGATTGACCTTGATAAGTCCGCTCATCTACGGTAACTTCAGCCATACACGGCGTTTCTACGGCTGAAGTTAGCGTAGACAAGCAAGCGGACTTATCAAGGTGAAACCCACATAATTTTTCCTGACTATAAAGGAATAGACAGGGGTTGGGGACAACCCAGTAATACTGTATAATAAGGTATAACAAGAGACTTTCTTTTATAGAAAGTAAACCTATATTTGTAAACATGTTTTATCACTTCCTTATATTCACTCACAATAGAAATGAGTTTGAAGGCTGTGCATGTGAAGTACTGACTAAAGTAAGTGGAACAAGTCAAAAGAAAAATGAAAAGTCCAAACATCAACTAATTTGGAGGGTCTCAGGATAGGGGCACACATCAATGTATTCATTTTAAATATTATATCGGTCTGCAAAGAACTTACTACAGATTTAAAAATCCACTCCAGTGTATTTTAATGGAAAATTAAATAAATATCTCTCTACCAAAAATAAGACATTACCATGCAACAAAAAAGATAAACAGTCTCAGGAAAGTGGGCACTGGGTTATATAGGGGTATTTCTCATTAACTACTTTTAGCCCTTAAAAATATATTATATTATGTCATCAATGTCTAAAAAAAATACTTTGCTTCACATTTCTAACAGCTGGGTCTATGTCTGCATTATTCACTCTGTGTTCATTTAAGTCTACCTGCTGTATAGGAAAGACTTTCAATTTAACAGCTCCTTTTCAAGCAAAATGGCCTTCGAGTGTGCCTCACTGCAATGTTAGCACTTGAATTGCTCATTAGACCTCTTCTGTAAAGCTATAGCACATCACTGGAAAATCAACTGATAGATTGATGCTTCTGTTGGAAGTATAGTTTTCACCAGGCATGCAGAAGATATTTTGTAAAATTACTGGAAAATGGGATTCTTCATTTTAGCTTTCTCGAGCAGTAATCATGATTTTCTTGACAGAACAAACCCCTTTCATTGTGTTCATTTACAGCAGACACAAAAATAGGAAAAGCTTTAGGTGTGCCTCAAGTCTGTCATGAATTTAGACTGTTAGCATTGTTTATAGAGATGAAACTGAAATATATATATATATATATATTTTTAATCAACAAACGCCGAAGCTTCTCAAGATGCACTCGACAGTGCGTCTGCCATTCGGCATCACGTTTCAGCCCGCCCCAGCCATCCAAGTTCGTTGTATTGCCTGACGCGTTTCTGTGGCCAACGTACTACTTCATCAGAGGCATTTCTCCTGTACGCATTGGAGCGCTCTTTATACTGCATGCTGATTGGTTGAGAAACCCCTCGTGGGTTCAACTACGTAGTTGATTTCTTCATGCAGCATGCTGGGATGTGTAGTCACATCAAGCTTTTATTAAATACCTATAGTAGGTTCCAATGCTTACAGATTTCAGAGAGTCAGTTGAAATCCTTAGTAGGATCTGGATGTGATGGGAGCAGACACTTTTCATCAAGACGCACTGTGCTGGAAACCGGAGCAGGATGGTTCCTCTCCCTCAGCCTCTCATTCATTCGAGATGGTGCATCTTGCACGGGAAGGCACCCGTGTCATAATTTTAATCAACAAGCATGCTGTATGAAGAAATCAAGTACGTAGTTGAACCCATGAGGGGTTTTTAAACCAATCAGCATGCAGTATAAAGAGCGCTCCAATGCGTACAGGAGAAATGCCTCTGATGAAGTGGTACGTTGGCCACAGAAACGCGTCAGGCAACACAATGAACTTGGATGGCTGGGGCGGGCTGAACCGTGATGCCGAATGGCAGACGCACTGTCGAGTGCATCTTGAGAAGCTTCGGCGTTTGTTGAATAAAATTATGACACGGGTGCCCTCCCGTGCAAGATGCACCATCTCGAAGGAATGAAAGGCTGAGGGAGAGGAACCTTCCTGCTCTGGTTTCCAGCACAGTGCGTCTTGATGAAGAGTGCCTGCTCCCATCACAACCAGATCCTACTAAGGATTTTAACTGACTCTCTGAAATCTGTAAGCATTGGAACCTACTATAGGTGTTTAATTAAAGCTCGATGTGACTACACATCCCAGCATGCTGTATGAAGAAATCAAGTACGTAGTTGAACCCATGAGGGGTTTTTAAACCAATCAGCATGCAGTATAAAGAGCGCTCCAATGCGTACAGGAGAAATGCCTCTGATGAAGTGGTACGTTGGCCACAGAAACGCGTCAGGCAACACAACGAACTTGGATGGCTGGGGCGGGCTGAACCGTGATGCCGAATGGCAGACGCACTGTCGAGTGCATCTTGAGAAGCTTCGGCGTTTGTTGAATAAAATTATGACACGGGTGCCCTCCCGTGCAAGATGCACCATCTCGAAGGAATGAGAGGCTGAGAGAGAGGAACCTTCCTGCTCCGGTTTCCAGCACAGTGCGTCTTGATGAAGAGTGCCTGCTCCCATCACAACCAGATCCTACTAAGGATTTTAACTGACTCTCTGAAATCTGTAAGCATTGGAACCTACTATAGGTGTTTAATTAAAGCTCGATGTGACTACACATCCCAGCATGCTGTATGAAGAAATCAAGTACGTAGTTGAACCCATGAGGGGTTTTTAAACCAATCAGCATGCAGTATAAAGAGCGCTCCAATGCGTACAGGAGAAATGCCTCTGATGAAGTGGTACGTTGGCCACAGAAACGCGTCAGGCAACACAACGAACTTGGATGGCTGGGGCGGGCTGAACCGTGATGCCGAATGGCAGACGCACTGTCGAGTGCATCTTGAGAAGCTTCGGCGTTTGTTGAATAAAATTATGACACGGGTGCCCTCCCGTGCAAGATGCACCATCTCGAAGGAATGAGAGGCTGAGAGAGAGGAACCTTCCTGCTCCGGTTTCCAGCACAGTGCGTCTTGATGAAGAGTGCCTGCTCCCATCACAACCAGATCCTACTAAGGATTTTAACTGACTCTCTGAAATCTGTAAGCATTGGAACCTACTATAGGTGTTTAATTAAAGCTCGATGTGACTACACATCCCAGCATGCTGTATGAAGAAATCAAGTACGTAGTTGAACCCATGAGGGGTTTTTAAACCAATCAGCATGCAGTATAAAGAGCGCTCCAATGCGTACAGGAGAAATGCCTCTGATGAAGTGGTACGTTGGCCACAGAAACGCGTCAGGCAACACAACGAACTTGGATGGCTGAGGCGGGCTGAACCGTGATGCCGAGTGGCAGACGCACTGTCGAGTGCATCTTGAGAAGCTTCGGCATTTGTTGAATAAAAAAAAAAAAATATATATATATATATATATATCACTGCACCTCATAAAATCGTTCCACTTCCAAACAAAAATGAGTGCAGACCTCCGATAGTGCTTAAATTATTTATTGCATGAGTCTTCTGCCATTACGCGTTTCGGCCGTGCAAGCGTGCAAATATATATATATTTATCCACGAAGTGGCTCACATTCAGGCACACAGCACTCTCTTGACGGTGCGATTCTGTAGATACGGCGGAGCCCAGCCGTTTTAAAACCAAACAGAATTTCCCAAAGGAAGAATTCTACTCGCACTCACGGGTGGAAATCGTTGTTGATTTATTCAGGCAGCAATGTTTCTTAAAGCAAGTTCAACAAACTCTACGCGTTTCGGTCTGTCCTCAGACCTTGATCACTGAAAAAACCATAGGTTTCAGGCCCGTTATAGTTAGAAATTAGCATTTAAAAAACATTAGAAATTCACTGAAAAAACCATAGGTTTCAGATCAGTTATAGTTAGTTGGACATTTCACTCAAACAAAACCAGAGAAATTCGGCCGTTATAGTTAGTAGAGTTAACTATAACTCGCACCCCCGCAATGCACTGCTGATGACGTCACATATTACATCACTCATGACATGGTCAGTGACATCACTGATGACATCACATCCCTGAAACCTACGTTTTTTTCAGTGAATTTCAATGGTTTTTTAAATGAGAATTTCTAAGTATAATGTCCCTCAATCCTATGGTTTTTTTATTCACTACATATATATTTATATATTAAACAAAAGTTGAGAATAATTTAAAGTTTGGAAAACTATATTCATTGTTTGTTTTTTTTAAATTAATTCACAGGAGTCGCGCACCGTACGCGCACCCTACACGATGGCTGCGCGCACCTTGCTACCGTACATTTCAGAAGTCGCGCCGGCATTGCACCGCGGTCGCAACTTCCGCGTAATTCGAAAAGTATGAAATAGTATTAAAGAAATTATTAATACATTGTTTGGTTACAGTGTTTGATTAATTTAATTTAGAAAACTTTTAGAAACTTTTTTTCAGTATAATATTAACGATATGAAATTTTGACGTGTGCGCGACGTATGCGCGTACCGTAAGCGGCCCGTTCCCGCACGTATTTCCGGGGTCGTGCCGGGGTCGCGACTTCGGCGTATTTTCAAAGTGTGAAATCTCACTGTATAAAGTTCAAATATCAGATTTGTATAAACACTTTCACTAATATCCTTTGTAAAATATTGTATAAACATTTATTTATAGTTTATAATTATGTATACAATATTTCACGGGTGCGCGATGCGTAAGCGATGGGTACGCGCACCCTACGCAACTTCGTGTCAGCAGGAAAAGAAAAAATCTGATTGGTTTAAAACATTTTCATTCTGTAAGAGGGAGGATCTATCCTTGTGATATTCCTCTTATTATTTGCTGGCAACACCTGTTGTTACCTGCTCTGTACTATTTTGAACTTTTTGTGTTATTTGATTTCTTTACATCCATCATGCCATCTGCACAAGGAGACATTGATCTGTTGGATCTGGAGGAGGAGATTGTAGAGCCTGTGAAGAAAAGAAAGGAGGGTGTTGTCTGGGCCTTTTTAACAGTACCGGAGGGCGAGAAGAAGGTGAATGCTCGCAAAGTGACTTGCACCATCTGTGAGGATTTTGTCTAGGGGCTCAGACAAGAAATATTCATGTGGGACCTCTAGCATGAGAAAACATCTGGAAACTCTCCATCCTCTACACTTGGCCAGAGAAGAGAGAAGGAGACAAGTGACTGAAACGGCACAGCAAGACCCTAATGCCCCTTCGACTTCCTCTCAACAAGTTCCACCTGCTCCAAGGCCCCATATTATCCCTGAATTGTTTGAAGTGGCCATTGTGTGCAAAAAATGCAATGCCAAACTGTGCATTGCGGAGCAGTGTACGGATGTTATTACAACTGCCATCAAAGCACACAAATGTTAACTTTTTTTTTTGTAATGTGCTCCAAAATGTCCATTTCTTCGCTTTTTGTTAAACAGCTCGTTTGCTGTTTTCATTTATTTATTGTTTAAAAAATTCAAAAACACACAAAAAAAGAAAAAAAGGTTTAAATTTTGTTATTTTTATTAAAATTGTTTAAAAAAACGGTTCTTACGGAACCACATCTATTGGCTAAAAAAAGAAACATTTCCTGAATGATTGCATGAGAGCAAGGACACTGTCAGTGATTAGAGAAGTGCAAAGGTACTGCATGTGTGATTGCATATGTGCATGAGTAATGCTTTGGTTATTGCATTAGTATATGGGTAGTACTCAAGTGATTGGGAGAGTTTATGGGTAACGTCTGAGTGATTTCATAAGTGCTTGACTAGTGGCGGAGTGATTTTATGAGTGCATGGATAGTAACTAGGTGATTGTAGAATTGCATGGGTAGTGCATGTGTGATTGCATCAGTGCATGGGTAATGCTTTAGTTATTGCATGAGTACATGGGTAGTGCACAGGTGATTGCAGCAGTGTATGTGTTAGTGCCTGGGTCATTGCATGAGTACATGGGTACTGACTGAATGATTAGAGTACTGCAAGGAGAGTGCATGGTGAATTTGCAAGTGCTTGGGTATTGGCAGAGTGATAGGATAAGCACATGGTACTGCCTGAGTGATAGGAGGAGTGCATGGGGAGTGACAGGGTGATTGCTGGACTGCATGGGTACTACCTGGGTAATTGAAGGTGTGAATGAGTAGTGTGTAGGCGGTTAGAGGACTGCATGGGTAGTGCACAGGTGGTTGTAGCAGTGCAAGTGTTAGTGCCTGGGTCGTTGCATGAGAACCTGGGTACTGACTGGATGATTAGAGTACTGCAAGGAGAGTGCATGGTGAATTTATAAGTGCTTGGGTATTGGTGGTGTGATTGGATACGTACATGGTACTGGCTGGGTGATTGGAGTAGTGCATGGGTAGTGACAGGGTGATTGCTGGTCTGCATGGGTACTACCTGGGTAATTGAAGGAGCGAATGAGCATTGTGTAGGTGCTTAGAGGACTGCATGGGTAGTGCAGAGGGGATTGTAGCAGTGCATGTGTTAGTGCCTGGGTCATTGCATGAGTACATGGGTACTGACTCAATGATTAGAGCACTGCAAGGAGAGTGCATGGTGAATTTATAAGTGCTTGGGTATTGGCGGAGTGATTGGATAAGTACATAGTACTGGCTGGGTGATTGGACGAGTGCATGGGGAGTGACAGGGTGATTGCTGGACTGCATGGGTACTACCTGGGGAATTGAAGTAGGGAATGAGTAGTGTGTAGGTGGTTAGAGGACTGCACGGGTAGTGCACAGGGGTTTGTAGCAGTACATGCGTTAGTCCCTGGGTCATTGCATGAGTACATGGGTACTGACTGAATGATTAGAGTACTGCAAAGAGAGTGCATGGTGAATTTATAAGTCCTTGGGTATTGGCGGAGTGATTGGATAAGTACCTAGTACTGGCTGGGTGATTGGACGAGTGCATGGGGAGTGACAGGGTGATTGCTGGGCTGCATGGGTACTACCTGGGGAATTGAAGGAGAGAATGAGAAGTGTGTAGGTGGTTAGAAGACTGCATGGGTAGTGCACAGGGGATTGTAGCAGTGCATGTGTTAGTGCCTGGGTCATTGTATGAGTACATGGGTACTGGCTGAGTGATTAGAGTACTGCAAGGAGAGTGCATGGTGAATTTGCAAGTGGTTGGATATTGGCGGAGTGATTGGATAAGTACATGGTACTGGCTGAGTGATAGGAGGAGTGCATGGGGAGAT
Source organism: Calotriton arnoldi (assembly GCA_963921515.1). NCBI lineage: Eukaryota > Metazoa > Chordata > Amphibia > Caudata > Salamandridae > Calotriton > Calotriton arnoldi. Next base: position 24,644 of record CAWUFW010021726.1, on the reverse strand, counting down.
ACAGGGTGATTGCTGGACTGCATGGGTACTACCTGGGTAATTGAAGGTGTGAATGAGTAGTGTGTAGGCGGTTAGAGGATTGTATGGGTAGTACACAGGTGATTGTAGCAGTGCATGGGTGGTGCTTGGGTGACTTAATCTTACCTTTTTTGAAGTAGATATGAAACTGATTGAAACATTTTTTCAGTTGTTTTATTATAATTTAAATTTAAAATATTTTCAAATTTTAGAATTAGTTTCTGTAAAAGAAAAGAAAAAATATTGTTATTACAGACAATATTATAGTTTTAAGAACACAACATAATTTTACAATTACATAACATATTCAGTTTGCCTTTTTTGCTGTTTACAGATTCTATTGAATTTCACCATACACAGTAATTTCAATCTTGATCATCATGTAACAGCTGGTAAAAAAATACAATCAATAAGATTGTTAAAAAAAACAAATCATTGTTCAAAATATTTACAACAAATTTAACTATCTGTTTACATTTTCTAAAATAAACACTCTCATTTACATTGCATATACTACAAAGATCAAATATATGAACTGCTTCTTTCAAAAACAATTTTCTAAATACAATATCAAAGAATAAAAAGGATAATTGAAACAGTAATTCTTCACATCTTCCCTATAGGCCGAATGATGTTTGCAAAATCATTTGCATTGAGAATATCCAAAATAAACTTCTTAATTCATATCGATATCTTCCCACTAGGCCGAATGATATTTCTGAAATCGTTTGTATTGAAAATTTCCAAAATAAACTCATTAATTCATGTTGACACCTTCCCAATAGGCCGAATGATGTTTTCAGAACTTTGGCATCAAAAATATTAGATATGAATTTGGTAATTCATTAGGCAACCGACATTTGAATTCCAAATGGGCATCATTACAATGTGTCCATCCTTTATTGCACTTTAAATACACAGTATAGTGTCCAGATGTTGTAGAAGGTCCATCGTGGAAAATAATTGCCACTGCTTTGAAAGTTCTTCCTGATATTGACAGTTGACTTGCCACAAAATTTTTAATTTTAGTTTCCAATTTTCTTCCATCTGCTCTACAACGTTGTATCATTAAAATGATATATTGTCCAAATCTTTCTATAAATAATGTTGACAACATTTCAGATTTGCAGTGACTACATTCCATATTTTGATTCGCTGATTTTACTAATTTGTTAAAAGACACTGTTTTGCAATCTGGTATTGTCAAATATATGAATCTTTCAGTGTCAATTTCAGTGGTAGAAGAAAATGAACAGCTATCACATTTATGGTCCTATCTGTAACGTAGTCCAAACAGATTTTGAATTTGTATTCCTTCATTTTCCAATACTGCAAGTATAAACATAAGAAATTCCTGAGCATCTTGCTGTACATTCAGTGTAAATTGTGAAGAACCAGAACATATATCTAGAAGATGCCGAATGCCAGAAGCGCTTTGGATTTTAGTTTTATCGGTTGTCAAGTTTTCATAAATAGAATGTAATAAAGAACAAAATCTTTTTTCTCGATTCTCCATAATTTGTTGTTGAAGATTTTCTAGAAAAAATATGACGTTCACAACTACATTAGCATAGCAGTTGATACCTGAACTATTTTCTAACTGATATCCTACAATATCTTCAACAGTGTCATTTTTCTTTTTGTTTGGAACCTCAACATTCTCTTGATTTTTTTCTTCTTTCCAACCTCACTACAGAGTTTCTCATATGTTCGTTTTCGACATACTACACGCTTTTCATATACAGGATATTCACCTAAGTTGGGAGCATACAGTCTTCTTAACCGATTATACTCTCTTACACAATTTGCATCGGCACTAATCTTTCTCTCATCAAAATCAATCAAATACAATCCAGATAAAGTTCTGACTCGGGACAATGCAACATATGCCATACCCTCTTTAAACACGGTACTGTCCAATGTTTACCAAAGCACTGTCTACACTTAAACCTTGAGATTTATGAATAGTCACCGCATATGCCAAAGAAAGAGGAAACTGTTTTCTACGTACATACAAGTCTTTAACAAGTAAAAAACGAACAGCACAACGTCCAATCTGTTTTACTTCTTCAATCTGATCAAATTTAATCTTCAAAAATTCAATTCCATCTCTATTTTGATAATTAACAAAATCAACAACTTTTCCCATTGCTCCATTTACTAAACCTTTTCCACATCCAAATTACGCCGTAAAATTACCTGACAGTTTTCACATACATATAAATTATTTTCTAAACCAGCAGTTTTAGATATAGATTTTTCCAAAGAATCCAATTTTGTTTTTAATTTTTCTGTCAAAATAATAGTAATTCCTTCGTGTTCTATTTTATCAATGGCTTCCATTTTTATTATTTGTTGTTTTTCCAGCTTTAAAAGTTCTTCATTGAATGTAGAACACTCTCGCAGTGTTGGCATTGGGCAGATTATAGATTTCTTTTCTTCAATTTTTTTGTATATTATTTCCGGAGCAACATTTTCATTTGAAAACAAGTTTGTAAGTAGCTGACTTTGCAAAGCTTCTTTTCCATGTTCTGTCAAAACACCAATTCTTATATCTTGAAGGATGCTTCCATAATCTTCATCACTTGCCTGTCGCATATTTTTAATAAGTTCTTTGTATTGAAAATATGACCAAATGTTGACATTTCCAATACTTCCCAAAGATTTCCTGGTGTCTTCATGCAGAAGTGTTTTAAAAACTGGTTCCCCTTTTACAGGAGTAAGTTGCAGTAGATCGCCGAAAACAATCACATGTTTTCCTCCAAATAACACATCATAATCTGTTTTTAAAATTTGCTGCATTCGTAAATGTACAAAGGCACGCATTAAGTTTGAGACCATGCTCACCTCATCAATTATCAGAAGTTTCATTTTCTTTAGTACTCTTGAAACTTCAAAACAAGCTTCGCCAGAAAGCTTGTGATATTCCAACTTGTTTTCATGTTCAACAGGTAGCATTAGTAAACAATGTAATGTAATCCCTTTAATGTTGTGTGCTGCTAACCCAGTTGGAGCGGTTAAAACACAAGATAAATGTGATTCAGTGGTTTTCTGTAAATAACTGGTCAAAACTTTAATTAAGAAACTTTTTCCTGTACCAGCTTGACCACTGATATACATTCGAATAGGTTCAAATGATGTGCAGTTGCATTCTTTATTTTCATGAAGTAAACCATGGTCAATCTGTTGTGTAACTTGCTGATATATTTGTTTCTGTTCAATATTTAGTTGCTCTTCCAAGTTTCCCAACTCCATAATATCCTGTTGAGCTTGATGCATTGCCGTTTCTACTTCACTCATAGCAATTGCTGCTTCATTTTCAAGAATTGATTCTCCTAGTGGATCTTGACTCAGTGGAGCAGAATTTTGACTGTCTTGAGAACTGTCTCTAGCAATCTCAGCTGCAATAGTAGCTTCTTGTTGAATCTCTTCATTCAACATTTGTAGATAATTTTGAAAAACTGTGCATTCAATGCTATCTTTACATGCATTAAAAGAATCTTCATACGACTGAAAATCTCCAAGTAATTCCATTTCAGTACGCCAAGGCTTGAAGAGTTGCAGAAGTGCTAAATAGTAAAATTCCCTTTTATCTGGAGTATCGCAACTCAGTTTCCTGTGATTAATGAGATTTCCTTTACTATGTCTCACCAAACATCCATCACAACCAATCACTGCGTATTTCTCTTCGATTTATGTTCTCTGTAATATTTCTTTTAAAGCTGAAGTATTGCAGGACTTCATAGAGACATATGTTTTCAAGATAGGGACTTCTTTTTGGATAGTGCGTATCCAACATGTTTGTTTTAACAATATCTGTGCTTTCCGGTTCATTTAATGCTAAATATTTGATTTCTTGATTAGATTTAAGTACTCGATTTCGTGTTGCAGCAAGACCTAGACAAACCCAAATGATTCCTCTTGACTTTGAATATAAACTTGCGGGGGTCAACTGATCCCAACATTCGTAGGATCCAATCTCTCGATGGGACAGCATCTTCAAACTAAAGCTGTACAATTTCTTACTAAGAGTCTTCTCTTGGGAAATTTCTTCCCACATTTCTTTCAACTCCGTCTTTTCAGATTTTGTTATGTACGACGTAACATACCGAGCAACAGCAATGGAATTATCTGCAACATACTGGATATCCATATTTGCATTCCACATCGACAATATCACTGGATTATAATCATTAATATACTTTGATTGTTCTCTTCTTTTTAAATTGTAAGTATTTTTGGGAGATTTTCTAGTGATAGTATGCCTCACTGCTGACATGAAACTGTTGACTCTTCCTTTGGATATTACTGGACGTGGAAATCCAAAACGACATTTGGTATAAAACTTTTCCTTTGACTTGTATTTCCGTCGACAGTATTTGCCACATCGATGAGTTTGAAACCGTAAAACTTGTTGTCTTAAGGTGTTTTCTTCTCTTGTTTTTGGTATAGCACATGTAACATAGTCTTCAATAAAAGATAAAACAGTCTCTTCCGAATCAGTTCCAAACTTAGGTGCATCTTTGATCCATAAAAGCATATGTATATGAGGAGCACCTCTAGCTTGGTACTCCTTTCTCCAAAAGAAATCAATAACTTCTCCAAGAGGTGGGTTGTTTTTATTGCAGATAAAAGACATCATAGCTTGAAACCTATGATTAAAATATCTGCACACATTTACTGGATCCAAGGAACACAGCTCTCCAGCTGTTTTGAATTCAATGTTTTTAATATTTGAATTTGCTTGTCGAAGAAATTCAAGTAAATCGTCCCATGCGTATTCAGCACAGCTTAGCGTGACAAACCATGTAGGGGTTCCTAAGTTCCTTAACATACATTTAAGTTCTCCATGACGACGATACCAATACTCATTAGTACCACGTTGACACGCCATCAAATTAATCAATTGAGATTCTAAATGATCATCTCTCTGTTCTACTTTGTCCATGAATTCCTTTGCAGAAACATGTTGAAGATGAACTCCTGTTTTTAATATGTGGTTCACTGCATATGAAAGTCCAGACAAGTCACTTTCAAACAAAAGATGAAATATATATGGAATACATTGTCGAAATCTTGGATCTTCTGAGTACAATCTTGTTGTACGATATTCTGATGCTGGAATCTGTACTGGTCGTTCGTCATATCGTCCACCTTTTCCAGTGGGGAAGAGCTGTGGAAAACAACGAGCTTCCAAACTTCTTTCCCAAACACTCATGGGAGTTCCCTTCGCTTTCTTCATTTGGAATAATTCAATAGTATTTCCAATCACTTCCTTTGAATGTAAGGGATGTATACTATAATGTTCATAAATTTCTTCACTTTTGGAGATGTCCACTTTTTCAATTTGGCCACTTGAAATTTCGCTATCATCAACTAAATCGATTTCTTCTTCTTCCACATAAACATTTTTGTAGTAAACATTGTTTTTTGTGAGATATAACGTAGCCTTTTGCACTTTGCCGACATCTACTAATTCTTGCCATATTTTCCGACTCTTCGTAGGAACACCATTAACTAGAATAACTACAGGTTCAGTTTCCTCTTTCTCTACACCAATAGTTTCAAGATTTTTTTTTTAAATCTAAAGGTAAATACACAACTCTTCCTTTTAAGCCTCTTTGTAAATCTGATGGAGGCAGCTTACCTGTTTTAGGCTCCATACGAACAATAGCTTGAAACGGGTGCACAGATTGAATCAGAATGGACTCATACGTGTTTAAATCTACCAGTTCTGGAGGAATAGCGACCAACTCTAGGTTATTATGTACAGCTCTAGCTGGCATTTTGTTCTCGTCTAATTTGGTATAACAATATTTACAAATACGTTGATCACTACCCAACTCAAAGCAATCTTCCACCAACAAATAAGCTCCAAATTCCTTCCACTTATCATTGTTTTCTTTTTCACTTTTTAAATACAGATCAACATTCCTAGTTTGATTTCTATAGTGAGTTCTTCGACAACAAATACAAACATAGTTTGGTCTTTCACAACAAATTACCTTAAACTTCGTAATTTCTTCTTCAAACTTCTCAGTACTGCTATCTTCCACGTCTTCTTCAGCACCTACACCTATCAAACTCTCACTTTCTCTACACTCTTGTTCAGAACCAAAGTAACGAAACTCTATTTCATCACAAACTTTTTTTACATCTGATACTGACCCATGCAAAAGAGCACTGTTTAAGTCACTTAAAATTATTGCAGGACTTTTTACATAGTACAATCTTCTTACTAACTTCCGCATTTGAGAGTGATGTACTGCTAACATTCTCAAATGATGAAAAACTCTTTTACACACTTTTCTAGAAAGACAAGCCAGAGAATGACCTTGCAAACCAGTATTTTTTCTCACTTTGCAAGGATCTAGTCCTTGCAGCATCTTAATCTTTTGTTTAACACTTTTTTTACTATACGCTCGTAAGACATTTCATAAAATATCAATAGACTCCTGTCGTATACTACAAATACTACTACAATCCCAAGTATACACTGGGGCTTTAGTAAGTCTCCCTAGAACTTCATCAGCTATCACTTCTTCTACATTTCTGGGAACCATCTTTTCTTTTTCAATTGCACAATTGCACAACCATTCTTCACTTCATAAGCACGACCATTGGTATCAACTGCGTGAACTAATGTATTGCTTTGAAAATAGCTCTCTTCATTAAAAAAAGGCTCTGAACTTGAAGTGTGCTTCCATTCACCCCAAAATATTTTCACAAAAGTTAGTTCTGTTAATTAGTCTCTTCTTTTTACTTTTGTCCTTCATAGAATGCATTGGTTTATCTAATGTTTGCATTCTGTTTAAAACTAAAATGAATAATTTTCTTTTTATTTCAAAAGCCTTTTCAACTATACTTTCAATCTGTTTTTTCTTTTTATAAAAATCAGATCTTCTTTTATATTTCTTGCCATCGTTCAATAAATTGTGTAGTACTCTACTTTTAAACATCATTCCTTATTTCATCAAATTGATTCATCCTTCTTTTAGCATAGATTGTTTTATCAGAAGGTGATTTGCCATTAATTTGTCCTTTTTTCATTTCATTCTTCTTTGTTCTAGAGGTATTCTTTCTATTTTCGTACATTGTCAAAATCTTTTCTAGTCCTTGAAAGTCTTTTAATGAATTCTTTTGTTCTCTTACCGCAAGACTTTTTCTTTTTTGCCCACATGTTGTACTTCATCTAATTTCTGCTGTTGTCTTTTCTTTAAATAGTATTGTTTCTTTTCTTGTTTTCTCTTTTCCGTTTTTTTGTCATGGTAAGTCTTTCTTAATAATAATGAAAAATATCTGAAAAAAAGAATAAGAGAATTAAATTTAATATTATTTAACTATACACTATATACTAAAGGACTACATAGGTGCTTGTATGAGTACATGGATAATGCCTGCATAATTTGAGGAGTGCATGGGGAGTGACAGGATGATTACTGGACTGCATGGGTACTACCTGGGGAATTGAAGGAGCGAATGAGTACTATGTAGGAGGTTAGAGGACTGCATCGGTAGTGCAGAGGGGATTGTAACAGTGCATGTGTTAGTGCCTGGGTCATTGCATGAGTACATGGGTACTGACTGAATGATTGGAGTACTGCGAGGAGAGTGCATGGTGAATTTGTAAATGCTTGGGTATTGGCAGAGTGATAGGATAAGTACATGGTACATGCTAGGTGATTGGAGGAGTGCTTGGGCAGTGACAGGGTGATTGCTGTACTGCATGGGTACTACCTGGGTAATTCAAGGAGAGATTGAGTAGTGTGTAGGTGATTAGAGGTCTGCATGGGTAGTGCACAGGGGATTGTAGCAGTGCATGTGTTAATGCCTGGGTCATTGCATGAGTACATGGGTACTGACTGAATGATTAGAGTACTGCAAGGGGAGTGCATGGTGAATATATAAGTACTTGGGAATTGGCGCAGTGATTGGATAAGTACCTAGTACTGGCTGGGTGATTGGAGGAGTGCATGGGGAGTGACAGGGTGATTGCTGGACTGCATGGGTACTACCTGGGGAATTGAAGGAGCGAATGAATAGTGTGTAGATGGTTAGAGGACTGCATGGGTAGTGCACAGGGGATTGTAGCAGTGCATGTGTTAGTGCCTGGGTCATTGCATGAGTACATGGCTAGTGACTGAATGATTAGAATACTGCAAGGAGAGTGAATGGTGAATTTATAAGTGCTTGGGAGTTGGCAGAGTGATTGGATAAGTACATGGTACTGGCTAGGTGATTGGAGGAGGGCATGGGGAGTGACAGAGTGATTGCTGGACGGCATGGGTACTACCTGGGGAATTGAAGGTGCGAATGAGCAGTGTGTAGGTGATTAGAGGACTGCATGGGTAGTGCACAGGGGATTGCAGCAGTGCATGTGTTAGTGACTGAATGATTAGAGTACTGCAAGGAGAGTGCATGGTGAATTTATAAGTGCTTGGGAGTTGGCAGAGTGATTGGATAAGTACATGGTACTGGCTACGTGATTGGAGGAGTGCATGGGGATTGACAGGGTGATTGCTGGACTGCATGGGTACTACCTGGGGAATTGAAGGTGCGAATGAGCAGTGTGTAGGTGATTAGAGGACTGCATGATTAGTGCACAGGGGATTGCAGCAGTGCACGTGTTAGTGCCTGAGCCATTGCATGAGTACATGGGTACTGACTGAATGATTGGAGTACTGCAAGGAGAGTGCATGGTGAATTTATGAGTGCTTGGGAGTTGGCAGAGTGATTGGATAAGTACATGGTACTGGCTACGTGATTGGAGGAGTGCATGGGCAGTGACAGGGTGATTGCTGGACTGCATGGGTACTACCTGGGGAATTGAAGGAGCGAATGAGTAGTGTGTAGGTGGTTAGAGGACTGCATGGGTAGTGCACAGGGGATTGTAGCAGTGCATGTGTTAGTGCCTGGGTCATTACATGAGTACATGGGTACTGACTAAATGTTTAGAGTACTGCAAGGAGAGTGCAGGGTGAATTTATAAGTGCTTGGTTTTTTGCATGACTACATGGGTAGTGCTTGGCTGATTGGGAGAGTGCATGGGTAGTGCCTGAGTGATTTCATAAGTGTTTGTGTAGTGGCGGAGTGATTTCATGAGTGCTTGGATACTAACTGGGTGATTGCAGAATATGGAATCAGTCTATCATTACTCATGTAGTTTTAAAATCACCTACTCACTACCTTTGCACTCCTCTAATCAGTCAGGATCCTCTCAATAGTTCACTAAGCATACATATAACTGTATAAATACAATCAGAACACATAGATGAGTCATTACATATTATCTAATTAAGGAGATAAGTACAACATGCCTGCAAGGGTAATATGTGGTGGTTTACTTTTGAGCTACATCTTGACCATTCTAGCTACAAATATGTGACATCATTAAACTATACCTCTCAACAGACTTAAGAAAGAAGGCTAATTAACAACATCTTTTATGAGCATTTTCAAAACCACACTTTTATTCTACATCTTCACCTTTGTATCTAAAATTATATGGCATCATTCAACTATACCTTTGTTCAGACTACAAAAAGAAGCCTGATTAACAGCACCTTATTTCACCATTCAATCTTAAAATATGTGGCATCATTTAACTTTACCTTTGTACAAACTAATAAAAGAAACCTAATTATTAACACCTTATATGATCATCTTTCAAACAGCACAGTTGTGCTGCATCTTTACGAAACTATCTATAATTATGCAGTATCATTCAACTATACCTTTGTAGAGAGAACAAAAAATGAAGCTTAATAAACTACACCTTATATCAAAATCTTTCAAACTACACATTTGTGCTGCATCTTCAACCAACTATCTAAAAATATGCGGCATCATTCAACTATACCTTTGTATAGACTTAAAAAAGAAGCTAATTAATAACATCAATAATCATCTTAATAAATACACATATTACTGTACAGACTCTTTTTTTAAACAACATTTAAGTACAATGAAACAAATTCCAATATACATCTCTACATTTAATAATATATTTCAAACAACAGTTTCAGAATAAGGTCAATTTTTTAAAAATAAACCTCACAAATTTTTAACTCACCTTACAAACAAATGTGTTGAATGAAAAATCTCACAAACTCTGACAGGTTTTTCTTTTACACACAATCAATATAATGCACCAGACTCAGCAAGGTAAAACCAGTAATGGCAAGGTTTCCCTCTTTCTCCATACAAATACACATAAGCAACAAATAACATTGCTTCCCAGAGGTTTTCAAATTGTAAAACACATTTCCATTGGTTACAGATAATAACCCTTATCAACTGACTTCTTCACCCCTTCTGCTTAATGCCAGTTTCCATAGTAACAGGTCATGGAACATTCAACTTAACTGACAGGTCATAAGTTCACCATATTTTTAAGTTCACCACACAATGTTGCAAATGCAAACAGCAGGTGTGGTTGGCTTTGCAAAACATGACCTTATCCTTTCTACTGTACCTTTCAAACATTTTTTACTAACCAATAAGAAACTTGCTTTTTAAACAAAGTAAAATGCACCCTATTTTTAAATGTACAATGTTCTTAAACAACCAATCAATTCTCTACTTTCTTAAAAACAGCATCTTCTCCACCATTTTAGATACCTCTCATTCTACCAACTGACTACCTCAGCTACAGACATCTTTTGATTACCTACAGACATCCCTTCAAGATGCTTTTGTGTGGATTGTTGGGCACAGCTATGTTTTCTGGTGCAAAAGGTATGCTGAACACAGCGGTATTGACAAAAACCTAGCTTTGCAAAATGTAGACATTAAATGGATTGGACAGAGAGGATTAAAGTGGCATCAATTAATGCCTTTGGTTAAAACCTTTTTGCACCTCCAACCCCTGACCTCATGATTGTGCACTGTGGTGGCAATGACCTAGGCACATTGACTGGGGTAGGTCTGGAAATGCTAATGAAGGACACCTTTGCAGAATTGATGTTGCTTTTCCCCCAAACTGTCTTTGTATACTCTAACATATGACAAAGACAGAAATGGAAATGGTCCAATCAATTTTCTCCTCAGATTGAGAAAGCTAGAAAAAATGTCAATAAAGCTGTTTCTGCTTACCTCAGAGACCACAGGATGGGCTCCATCTATAACAACAATCTACGTTTCCATATGGATGGCATCTACAGAAGTGATGGAGTACACTTCACTGATCAAGGCAACCTGAAGCTCTGCATCCGCACTTACATGTAGCTACAACAATCTCCCAATGAAAACAAGGTCTCTTTTTAGAGCCACCTAATAACCCAACATATAACCAAACTTTAAAAAACAAATCCTAATTATTTTTGCTTGAAGTCGTGCACCCATCGCGACTTTTGAAACCGCGCACCCATCGCGTTCACACTAGGGGGCCGCCCTGGGAGCCGCGCACACATCGCGTTCACACAAGGGGGCCGTGCTGGGAGCCGCGCACCGATCGCGTTCACACTAGGGTGCCGCACACCCATCACGTTCACACTAGGGGGACGCGCACCCATCGCGTTCACACTAGGGGGCCGAGCTGAGAGCTGCGCACCCATCGCATTCACACTAGGGGCCGCACTTTTCCCGGACTTTACGGTTGGCGTCCAGACAGCAAGGCAAGAGTTTGGTACAGTAAAAAAATTCTTGCAGTCTGAAGGCATTCCATATGCTATGCTGTACCCCGCCCGCTTACGAGTGGGCCAGGAAGGGGATTGTAAAATCTTCACATCTCCCAAGGCGGCAATGGATCATGTCAAGAAGCTGAAACTCAGACGCTCTGAGACTGTGGAGACTCATGACGATGAGGAACAGTGATGGTGTACCTAAGTCTGTTCTGGAGTTGTGATACTGTCTGGCCTCTGTGACGTGTCTAGTCCCAACATGTTGGATTCTCCGCTCGTATTGTTGCCTGGGCACACCTTGCTGACTGTTACCTGTCATTTGTTCATGTACTACTTCTATGCTGAGTTCTCGCCCTCTTTGGTACGGGACCCGATTCCGACGGGGATAGTGGGCACTGCCCTCGATTCTGGTTCATTAGAGGGTCATATCCTTACTTCCCGGATAGTGTCATGCTTCTCCCCCTCCTGGCCTGGTGCCATGATCCCTGGGGCGGGTGGAGGGATGTTCCTGTCTCCCTGTACCCTTCTGTTCACCCGAGCACTGGGGCTGGTCACTTCTGGGGCGGGGTTTGGTGGCTCTCATTGTCTCCCCACTGGGGTTAACTACACTACCCGCATACATTACACTACTCGATCACATAGTTCATCTGCCTTGTAGGGACAGCACCTTACTTTGGACAGAACGTGTTGATGCAATGTTTATGGATGTTTGCTTGTCATCTTTGCACATTTCTCTTACCAGCTCAGCCACCTCCTGTCACGTAGGAGGTTCGTAGCACTCTGGTGTTCCCCCCATGGGTGCTCCCCACAAACAGTTCTGGATCTGTAGTTCTCCGTGTTGGGGATTGTTAAGGTTGGGGAGGGATGGCTTTAGCAAGTTTGGGTCGCTGCAGTGGGTGGGGGGTTGTGGGGGTTGGGCTAGGGGGGCTAATGGGCACTTTTCTCTTGTCACTTCATTGTACCTCTTCGGTCCGATTCCAGCATCATCTCTCACACTACTAAATACTTCTAACTCTGACAGTCTATGGGCAGTAACAAAGTTCCTCCCCTGGAATGTACGAGGCTTGAACAGTCCCAAAAAAATACGGTCAGTGCTAGCACAGCTAGACAGACTGGACGTTCAGGTGGTGTTCTTGCAAGAGACGCATCTTACACAGCAATCGGAGAAAAACATTGGCGCACGCTGGGCTGGACTTAGGGTTGCCTCTTCTTACTCCTCCTACGCTCGGGGAGTGATGATCTTGGTGAAATGAGGAGTCCCCTTCACTGTGCTTCACACGGAAACGGATACACAGGGCAGGGTGGCGATGGTCCATGGTCTTCTTGGGGGTGTGGGAGTCCTTTTAGTGAATGTCTATGGCCCAAATGTCGACAACCCCTCCTTTTTCACAGATGTTTAGCGCCGCATCTCACAATTTCGGTTGAATTGCTCGGGGGGGGGGCAACTTCAACGTTTGCTTAGACGGACAACTGGACAGACAGGGAGGTGGTGCGCAGCGACATAGCCAGGCGTCTGAGGCGCTCCTGGGATTTTTAGATGCAGGGGCTATACAGGATATATGGCGCACCCGGAAATCCGCGAAAGCACATTTATATCTACTGTGCATGGAACATGGTCCCGCTTGGACTATTGGCTCCTTTCTGAGATTGCTGGCACATGGGTTGTGGACATTCGCCATCTGGCCAAAACATTATCGGATCACTCTCCCGTGCTTCTAGAGATGCGTGCTCCTACTTGTGAGCGCCCCCCGTTCCAATGGCGATTACAGCCCTCCTCCCTTACGGATCAGGTGTTCAGATGCACAGTGGGCGTGGATATTAGTGATTTTTTTAAAGAAAACACTGGTTCAGTGGATAGCCCAGGTACCCTGTTGGAGGCATTTAAAGTAACTATCAGGGGTATTTGCATGGGAGCGCAGGCGGGGGTTCTAAAAGACCTACGACGTCGGATGCATACACTGGCTGACAAAGTTTCCACTTTAGAGCACGAATATGCCCAGAACCCAGCCTCATCTATACTTGCACCATACGCGAGCTTGTAACGGAATATAACGACACAGCAGACCAGGAGCTAGCGCATAGGTCACGGCGCTTCACTGCGCGTTACTATGGGGAGGGGGGCCGTCCCAGTCGCTCGCTCGCTCAGAAACTACTGGCGCCGCGGACTCAGGACTACATCACGGAAATGCTGGACCCTGAGGGAATAGCGCACTATACCTCCCCCGAAATCAGTGAGGTGGTGCTGGACTTCTACTCCAACCTCTATGGAGAACGGGGGCATGTGTCGGTTACCGACATCAATGCTTACCTAGATGACGTCGCACTAGGCTGGCTTTCTCTTTATCAACGCGAATATCTCACTCAGCCCTTGGACGTGGAAGATGTCAAAATGGCTATTAAGTCGCTGCCCACTTGCAAGGCTGCGGGCCTGGACGGACTACCTAGTGAGTTTTATAAGGCTTTCGCTGATGATCTAGCACCCAGGCTCTTAGATGTTTTTTGCGGAAGCATACGACAGCGGCTCCCTCCCCCCTCTCGCTAAAGGAGGCTCTCCTGGTTATGCTCCTTAAGCCTGACAAGCCAGCAAACCGGTGCGATTCCTACCGCCCACTCTCCATCATAAACATTGACGCCAAAATGTTGGCAAAAATGATTGCCAGTCGGCTTCAACCCCTCGTCCCTAACCTGGTCTTCCCGGATCAGTCGGGATTTGTCCCTGCCCGATCTTCGGCGCACAATTTGCGCACGGTCTTCTCCACCCTACATTACTTTGAGGCAGATTTTCAAGCGGTTGCTGTGTTACTCGACGCAGCAAAAGCATTTGATTCCCGGCAGTGGGAATTTATGTTCACGGTCCTACTCAGAATGGGACTACCACCCTTTTTCTTAAAGTGGATACATCTCCTTTATGAGGCGCCGGCGGCGCGCGTCCGTGTCAATGGCTGGGTATCTACCGCGTTCCCTATTCGGCGTGGCACCCGGCAGGGCTGCCCTCTATCACCAATTCTTTTCGCGCTGGCTCTGGAGCCACTGGCTTGCAAGCTCCGCCAAAACCACGCACCAGCTGCACTGTGTTTCCGTCAGCGCCCATTAGCAGTCTCGATGTATGCCGATGATATGCTTTTGTACGTCCGAGAGCCTGCGTCGTTTCTCCCAGAACTGCTACGAGAATATATAAAATTCGAACGCTTCTCAGGGCTCGGCTTAAACTGGGCAAAATCGACGGTGTTCCCCCTCACAGCTGGTACGCGGCGCGTTGAGCTGGACTTCCCACTCACATGGTCCACTGACCCAGTAAAGTATCTAGGGGTATGGCTTCACAAAGACCCTGAGGTAGTTATCTCGGAAAACTATGGCCGGGCCCTGGTCCGAATCTCGGACCGAGCAGCGCGATGGGCCAAACTCCCGCTCTCTCTAGCGGATCGCATCGCAGTAGTCAAAATGACCTTTTTGCCTAAACTTCTTTACTTGTTCATTAATATTCCCATCCGTCTTAATCTGGCATTGTTCAACTCATTCCAATCAGCGCTGCTCTCCTTCGTGTGGGGCGGCAAGAAGGCCCGCTGCAGCTGGGAGGTGTTGGTACTGCCGTTTGAAGCCCCTGACATGCGCCTCTATTATCTCTGTGCACAGGCCCAGTTTGCTCATTACTGGTTCTACCCACAACGATTCCAGCAGCATGTGGCTATTGAAGCTGACGCAGTCCTCCCGATGGCCCTAGCCGCGACCGCCTTGTCCGGTGGGAGTGGTGGACCAAGAACTGAAATCAACCCTGCACTCAGCACGGCATTGGCGTGGAAGGCGCAAGCGACGCGTGCACAATTACAATACCTCTACGCCCCAAGATTACCACTTTTGGC
The DNA here is from genome assembly GCA_963921515.1 of Calotriton arnoldi. Lineage (NCBI taxonomy): Eukaryota > Metazoa > Chordata > Amphibia > Caudata > Salamandridae > Calotriton > Calotriton arnoldi. The sequence goes on along the minus strand of CAWUFW010021726.1, from coordinate 9,145 downwards.
GCACCCGGAAATCTCTGCTGCAAAAGAGCCGGCTGCCCTTAAAGCGTTGAGCTCGGTGGGAATTACCCAATTGGGGGATCTTTATAAACAAGGCTGGTCCCGATCGCTCTCTGACATACAAGGTGGTAGGGACCGTGGGTTAATGCTCGGGTTCACATATGTGCGCGTGAGGCAGGCTATTCGCTCCATTTATCCTGATTACCCAGCGGAACCCCAGCCATTGTTAGCACTGCAGGCGGTGCTAGCGGGTGCGGATCGCACAGGCCTGATCACGAAATTATATACAGCGTCTCTCAGGGAAAGAGACCAGTTTGACTCCCCTTCATATAATAAATGGGCGGCATTACTGGGGACCTCATTCTCACTGGAGATGTGGCGGTTCTGCTGTGTTCTTACTGGCCGGTTAACAGCAAATTGTAACCTCCGCATCATCCATTTCAAATACCTGCACCAGCTATATTATACCCCGATGCAGTTGATGCGGTTTGGTCTGCGGGAGAACTCCTACTGTGTTCGTTGTGGTCAGGCTGATGCGGACTTCTTACATCTCGCATGGAGCTGCAAGGGTGTATACAGTTTTTGGGGTAAGGTTACAAGCCTGCTTACGAAGGTGGTGCTGGAGGCTGTGCAATGCACCCCGGAGGTGTGCCTGCTGGGGTGGGTAAAGAATCTAAAACCCTGTAATCGCAGACTTGTAGCGGTCTCAACCTTATTGGCAAAAAGAGCGGTGGCACAGTGCTGGGGCTCTAGACTCATCCCAACTCTGAATAAATGGGTCCGGGACCTGCTATACTGCAAAGAGCAACTTGAGACCTATGCTGAGGAATTGCCCGACACCTCCTGCCCTAAAGACTTTTGGGCTCCGCTTTCTGTGTACCTTCTTACAAATCCTGTTGTATAATAGATTATGTCATCGGATGCTCTCGCTATGTTTTCTCTTGGGACTGCTGTTTTTTGTCATCCTACTGTATGTGATGGGATGCTCCGTGGGGGTCATGTTCTTCTCTTTTCAGTGCCTTGGGGTTCATGGGTTGGTGGGTGGTGGGGAGTTCTGGGGGTTGTTACCCTGCTATATTGGCATAAACAACTGCTTGTAACTGTTATTGCTTTTTGATGTCAGCGTTGGCCTCTTGGAAGAGGACCTACTGTGTTTTATGCAAGCTGATTAATAAATACATTTTTTTTTTTAAAGTGTATGTTAAGAAATGAAGGTACACCAACATGGTTTGTAACACTTGGCTGTGCTGAATATGCATGGGAAGATTTACTTGAATTTCTACGAGAAGCAAATTCAAATATATAAAATATTGAAATGAAGACACCTGGAGAACTGTGTTCATTGGATCATGTAAATGTGTGCAGGTATTTTAACCATAGGTATCAAACTATGATGTCTTTTATCTGCAATAAAAATAATTGTCCTCTTAGAGAAGTTATTGATTTTTTTGGGCGAAAAGAGTACCAAGTGAGAGGTGCTCCACATATACACATGCTACTATGGTTAAGGAATGCTCCAAAATTTGGAACATATACTGATGAAACAGTATTGTCTTTCATCGAACAGTATGTTGTTACCTGTGACATTCCAAGAGAAGGAGGAGAAAAGAGCTTGAGACAACAAGTTTTACGTTTCCAAAGTCATCGTTGTGGAAAGTACTGTCGACGAAAATACAAGTCTAAAGGAAAATGTTATACCAAGTGTCGGTTTGGATTCCCACATCCAGTAAATTCTAAAGGAAGAGTAAATTATTTTTTGTCAGCAGTAAGGCATACAATAACTCGGAAATCTTCCAAAAATACATACAACTTAAAAAGAGCAGAACAGTCAAAGTATATTAATGACTACAATCCAGTTATTTTGAAAATGTGGAATGCAAACATGGACATTCAATATGTTGCAGATAACTCAATTGCCGTTGCACGCTAGGTCACATCATTTATAACGAAATCAGAAAAGACAGAGATGAAAGAAATGTGGGAAGAAATTTCACAAGAGAAGAGCCTTAGCAAAAAATTGTACAGCTTTAGCTTGAAAATGCTTTCCCACAGAGAAATTGGATCCTACGAATGTTTGGATCGCTTGTGCTCTTTCAGTTTATATTCAAAGTCACGAGGAATCATTTGGGTAAGTTTAGGTCTTGCCCGCACACGAAATAGAGTATTGAAAACATTAGAAGAAATTGAATACTTAGCACTGAATGAACCAGAAAGTACAGAAATTCTTAAAACTAATATGTTGGATACATACTATCCCAAAAGGAGTCCACATCTGGAAGAGCTATGTCTGTATGAAATACTTCAACATTACAGCTTTAAAAGAAATGTTACACAAAATATAAAACAAGGAAAATATGCAGTAATTGGATGTGACGAATGTTTAGTAAAACATGCCAAAGGAAATCTTATTAACCACAGAAAACTCAGTTGCGAAACTCCAGATAAAAGGGAATTTTTCTATTTAGCACTTCTGCAACTGTTCAAGCCATGGCGTAGCGAAACTGAATTACTTGGGAATTTCGACTGCTATGAAGATTCTTTTAATGCATTTAAAGATAGCATTAAATGCACAATTTTCCCTACATATCTACAAATGTTAAATGATGAAATTAAACAAGAAAACACTATTGCAGCTGAAATAGCTAAAGACAGTTCTCAAGATAGTCAAAGTTCTGGTCCACTGAGTCAAGGTCCACTGAGACAACCAATAATCGAAAATGAAGCAGCCATAGCCATGAATGAAGTAGAAATTTCAATGCAACAAGCACAACAGGAGAATATTACGTTGGAAAACTTAGAACAACTAAATATTGAACAGAAAGAAATATATCTACAAGTGACACAACAGATACAACATGGTTTGTTGCATGATAAAAAAGAATGTCTATGTTCATCATTTAAACCTATTCTTATGTACATCAGTGGTCAAGCTGGAACAGGTAAAAGTTTTTTAATTAAAGTTTTGACCAGTTATCTACAGAAAACTACAGATTCACATTTATCTTGTGTTGTAACAGATCCAACTGTATTAGCAGCACACAATATTAAAGGAATTACTTAACATAGATTACTTATGCTACCAGTTGAACATGATAATACATTGGAATATCAGAAGCTGTCTGGAGATGCTTGTTATGAAGTGTCAAGAGTGCTGAAGAAAATGAAACTTTTAATCATTGATGAGGTGAGCATCCTCTCAAACTTAATGCTTGCTTTTGTACACCAGAGAATGCAACAGGTTTTAAAAATAGATTGCAATGTTCTGTTTAGAGGAAAACATTTAATTGTATTTGGAGATCTACTACAACTAACTCCTGTAAAAGGACAACCAGTTTTTAAAAAACTTGTGCATGAAGACACTAGGAAATCTTTGGGAAGTATTGGAAATGTGAGCATTTGGTTAAATTTTGAATATAAAGAACTTATAAAGAATATGCGACAAGCAAGTGATGATGATTATGGAAATATTCTCAAAGATATAAGATTTGGTGTCCTGACGAAACATGGTAAACAAGCTTTAGAAAGTCGGCTACTAAGGAACTTGTTTACAACTGAAAACACAGCAGCTGAAGTAATGTACAAGAAGATTGGAGAAAAGAAGTCTATAGTTTGCCTAATGCCTACACTGCAAGAGTGTTGTACATTCAATCAAGAGCTTCTGAAACTGAAAAAAAAAGAAATAGTTTAAATTCAAGCTATTGATAAAATTGAGCACCAGGGAGTGACCATTCTTCTTTCAGAGAAACTACAGACTAAATTGCACTCTTTGGAAAAGTCTGTATCTAGCACTGCAGGCTTAGAAAAAACTTTAGATGTAGGTATAAACTGTTGGGTAATTTTGCGGCGTAATTTGAATGTAGAAGAAGGTTTAGTAAATGGAGCAATGGGAAAAGTTGTTGATGTTGTAAAATATCAGAACAGAGATGGAATAGAATTCTTGAAAATAAAATTTGATCAGATTACAGAGGTAAAACAGATTAGGCGTTGTGCTGTACGCTTTTTGCTCGTAAAAGACTTGTATGTTCGCAGAAAACAGTTTCCTTTGACTTTAGCATATGCAGTAAGTATTCATAAATCTCAAGGTTTAAGTATAGACAGTGCTTTGGTAAATGTTGGAAGTACAGTGTTCAAAGAGGGAATGGCATATGTTGCATTATCTCGAGTAAGAACATTGTCTGGTTTGTATTTGATTGATTTTGATGACAAAAAGATTAGAGCTGATGTAAATTGTGTAAGCGAATATAATCATTTAAGAAGGCTTTATACACCAAATTTAGGTGAATATCCCATTTATGAGAAACGTGTTGTGTGTCCAAAACGAAAATATGTTAAACAATCAAGTGAGGTTGAAAAAAATAAAAAAATTGAAGAAAAGTTAACCCCTTCTATGCTCATGACGGAATGGTTCCGTCATGAGCATAAGTGCCAGTGTGCTCATGACGGAACCATTCCATCATGAGCACACTTTAAAAAAATCCCTCTGCTGTAAACAGCAGAGGGATTTCCCTTTTTTTTGCGTTTTTTTTTTTGCGGTTTTTTTACAAAGTTTGAGATTTGCAAGGGATTCTGGGTAACAGAACCTGTTGAGAGCCAGACAAGTCACCCCATCCTGGATTTCCCTGGGTGTCTAGTTTTCAAAAATGTATAGGTTTGCTAGGTTTCCCTAGGTGCCAGCAGAGGTAGGGTTCAAAATCTACAGCTAGGCACTTTGCAAAAAGAGAGCCAGTTTTCACGTGTGAAAATGTGGTGTGTCCACGTTGCGTTTTGGGCCATTTCCTGTCGCGGGCACTAGGCCTACCCACACAAGTGAGGTACCATTTTTCTCTGAACACTTTGAGGAATGCGGGGTGGGTGGAATTTTGTGGATCCACGCAGATTCCAGAACTTTCCACCACAGACGTGAGGAAAATGTGTTTTTTTTAACAATGTTTGAGGTTTGCAAGGGATTCTGGGTAACAGAACCTGGTGAGAGCCAGACAAGTCACCCCATCCTGAATTCCCCTGGGTGTCTAGCTTTCAAAAATGTATAGGTTTGCTCGGTTTCCTTAGGTGCCGGCAGAGCTAGGGTTCAAAATCTACAGCTAGGCACTTTGCAAAAAAAGGGTCAGTTTTCACTGTGAAAATGTGGTGTGTCCAGGTTGCGTTTTGGGCCGCTTCCTGTTGCGGGCACTAGGCCTACCCACACAACTGAGGTACCATTTTTCTTGGAAGACTTTGGGGAATGCGGGCTGGGTAAAATTTTGTGCATCCACGCAGATTCCAGAACTTTCCACCACAGAAATGTGAGGAAAATGTGTTTTTCTTTTACAAAATTTGAGGTTTGCAAGGGATTCTGGGTAACAGAACCTGGTGGAAGCCAGACAAGTCACCCCAGCCTGGATTCCCCTGGGTGTCTAGTTTTCAAAAATGTATAGGTTTGCTGGGTTTCCCTAGATGCCGGCAGAGCTAGGGTTCAAAACCTACAGCTAGGCACTTTGCAAAAAAAGGGTCTGCTTTCACTGTGAAAATGTGGTGTGTCCACGTTACGTTTTGGACCGTTTCCTGTTGCGGGCACTAGGCCTACCCACACAAGTGAGGTACCATTTTTATCGGAAGACTTTGGGGAATGCGGGGTGGTTGGAAGTTTTGGGATCCACACAGATTCCAGAACTTTCCCTCACAGACATGTGAGGAAAATGTGTTTTTTTTTTTTTTTACAAAGTTTGAGGTTTGCAAGGGATTCTGGGTAACAGAACCTGTTGAGAGCCAGACAAGTCACCCCATCCTGGATTTCCCTGGGTGTCTAGTTTTCAAAAATGTATAGGTTTGCTAGGTTTCCTTAGGTGCCGGTAGAGCTAGGGTTCAAAATCTACAGCTAGGCACTTTGCAAAAAAAGGGTCAGTTTTCACTGTGAAAATGTGGTGTGTCCACGTTGCGTTTTGGGCCGTTTCCTGTTGCGGGCACCAGGTCACCCACACAAGTGAGGTACCATTTTTCTCGGAAGACTTTGGGGAAAGCGGGCTGTGTGGAATTTTGTAGATCCACGCAGATTCCAGAACTTTCCACCACAGAAATGTGAGGAAAATGTGTTCTTTTTTTTACAAAGTTTGAGGTTTGCAAGGGATTCTGGGTAACAGAACCACCTGGTGGAAGCCAGACAAGTCCCCCCATCCTGGATTCCCCTGGGTGTTTAGTTTTCAAAAATGTATAGGTTTTCTGGGTTTCCCTAGATGCCGGCAGAGCTAGGGTTCAAAATCTACAGCTAGGCACTTTGCAAAAAAAGGGTCTGCTTTCACTGTGAAAATGTGGTGTGTCCACGTTGCGTTTTGGACCGTTTCCTGTTGCGGGCACTAGGCCTACCCACACAAGTGAGGTACCATTTTTCTCAGAAGACTTTGGGGAATGCGGGGTGGGTGGAATTTTATGGATCCATGCAGATTCCAGAACTTTCCACCACAGAAATGTGAGGAAAATGTGTTTTTTTTTTTTTTACAAAGTTTGAGGTTTGCAAGGGATTCTGGGTAACAGAACCTGTTGAGAGCCAGACAAGTCACCCCATCCTGGATTTCCCTGGGTGTCTAGTTTTCAAAAATGTATAGGTTTGCTAGGTTTCCCTAGGTGCCGGCAGAGCTAGGGTTCAAAATCTACAGCTAGGCACTTTGCAAAAAAAGAGCCAGTTTTCACTTGTGGAAATGTGGTGTGTCCACATTGCGTTTTGGGCCGTTTCCTGTCGCGGGCACTAGGCCTACCCACACAAGTGAGGTACCATTTTTCTCTGAAGACTTTGAGGAATGCGGGATGGGTGGAATTTTGTGGATCCACGCAGATTCCAGAACTTTCCACCACAGAAATGTGAGGAAAATGTGTTTTTTTTAACAAAGTTTGAGGTTTGCAAGGGATTCTGGGTAACAGAACCTGGTGAGAGCCAGACAAGTCACCCCATCCTGGATTCCTCTGGGTGTCTAGTTTTCAAAAATGTATAGGTTTGCTAGGTTTCCCTAGGTGCCAGCAGAGCTAGGGTTCAAAATCTACGGCTAGGCACTTTGCAAAAAAAGAGCCAGTTTTCACTTGTGAAAATGTGGTGTGTCCACGTTGTGTTTTGGGCCGTTTCCTGTCGCGGGCACTAGGCCTACCCACACAAGTGAGGTACCATTTTTCTCTGAAGACTTTGAGGAATGCGGGGTGGGTGGAATTTTGTGGATCCACACAGATTCCAGAACTTTCCACCACAGAAATGTGAGGAAAATGTGTTTTTTTTAAACAAAGTTTGAGGTTTGCAAGGGATTCTGGGTAACAGAACCTGGTGAGAGCCAGACAAGTCACGCCATACTGGGTTCCCCTGGGTGTCTAGTTTAAAAAAATGTATAGGTTTGCTAGTTTTCCTTAGGTGCCGGTAGAGCTAGGGTTCAAAAACTACAGCTAGGCACTTTGCAAAAAAAGGGTCAGTTTTCACTGTGAAAATGTGGTGTGTCCCCGTTGCGTTTTGGGCCGTTTCCTGTTGCGGGCACTAGGCCTACCCACACAAGTGAGGTACCATTTTTCTCGGAAGACTTTGGGGAATGCGGGCTGGGTGGAATTTTGTGGATCCACGCAGATTCCAGAACTTTGCACCAAAGAAATGTGAGGAAAATGTTTTTTGTTTTTGTTTTTATTTTTACAAAGTTTGAGGTTTGCAAGGGATTCTGGGTAACAGAACCTGGTGAGAGCCAGACAAGTCACCCCATACTGGGTTCCCCTGGGTGTCTAGTTTTAAAAAATGTATAGGTTTGCTAGGTTTCCATAGGTGCCGGTAGAGCTAGGGTTCACAATCTACAGCTAGGCACTTTGCAAAAAAAGGGTCAGTTTTCACTGTGAAAATGTGGTGAGTCCCCGTTGCGTTTTGGGCCGTTTCCTGTTGCGGGCAACTAGGCCTACCCACACAAGTGAGGTACCATTTTTCTCGGAAGACTTTGGGGAATGCGGGCTGGGTGGAATTTTGTGGATCCACGCAGATTCCAGAACTTTCCACCATAGAAATGTGAGGAAAATGTTTTTTTTTTTTTTTTTTTTTTTTTACAAAGTTTGAGGTTTGCAAGGGATTCTGGCTAACAGAACCTGGTGGAAGCCAGACAAGTCACCCCATCCTGGATTCCTCTGGGTGTCTAGTTTTCAAAAATGTATAGGTTTGCTGGGTTTCCCTAGATGCTGGCAGAGCTAGGGTTCAAAATCTACAGCTAGGCACTTTGCAAAAAAAGGGTCTGTTTTCACTGTGAAAATGTGGTGTGTCCACGTTGCGTTTTGGACCGTTTCCTGTCGCGGGCAGTAGGCCTACCCACACAAGTGAGGTACCATTTTTCTCTGAAGACTTTGAGGAATGTGGGGTGGGTGGAATTTTATGGATCCATGCAGATTCCTGAACTTTCCACCACAGAAATGTGAGGAAAATGTGTTTTTTTTACAAAGTTTGAGATTTGCAAGGGATTCTGGGTAACAGAACCTGGTGAGAGCCAGACAAGTCACCCCAATCTGGATTCCCCTGGGTGTCTAGTTTTCAAAAATGTATAGGTTTGCTGGGTTTCCCTAGATGCCGGCAGAGCTAGGGTTCAAAATCTACAGCTAGGCACTTTGTAATAAAAGGGTCTGTTTTCACTGTGAAAATGTGGTGTGTCCACATTGCGTTTTGGACCGTTTCCTGTCGCGGGCACTAGGCCTACCCACACAAGTGAGGTACCATTTTTCTGGGAAGACTTTGGGGAATGCGGGGTGGGTGGAATTTTATGGATCCATGCAGATTCCAGAACTTTCCACCACAGAAATGTGAGGAAAATGTTTTTTTTTTTTTTTTTTTTTAAAGTTTGAGGTTTGCAAGGGATTCTGGGTAACAGAACCTGTTGAGAGCCAGACAAGTCATCCCATTCTCGGAAGACTATGGGGAATGCGGGCTGGGTGGAATTTTGTGGATCCACGCAGATTCCAGAACTTTCCACCACAGAAATGTGAGGAAAATGTGTTTTTTTTTTTTTTTTTTACAAAGTTTGAGGTTTGCAAGGGATTCTGGCTAACAGAACCTGGTGGAAGCCAGACAAGTCACCCCATCCTGGATTCCCCTAGGTGTCTAGTTTTCAAAAATGTATAGGTTTGCTGTGTTTCCCTAGATGCCGGCAGAGCTAGGGTTCAAAATCTACAGCTA
>CAWUFW010021725.1:0-113250 GCA_963921515.1 Calotriton arnoldi | reverse complement strand
GTCCACCAGGACCTCAAGCTCCTCGCCGGTGAAGGGACTGGCACGGATCTTCTCTGTCCTTGACATCACTGTTTGTTAGAGACAGCAGCGGCAGCAGCAGGTGAGGGTCTCAGGCAGCAGTCCCTGGAGGCAGCAGCAGGTGAGGGCCTCAGGCAGCAGTCCCTGGAGGCAGCAGCAGGTGAGGGTCTCAGGCAGCAGTCCCTGGAGGCAGCAGCAGGTGAGGGTCTCAGGCAGCAGTCCCTGGAGGCAGCAGCAGGTGAGGGTATCAGGCAGCAGGCTCTGTGAGCAGTGGACATTCTGGGCACTCTCCCACACATATATAGCCCCCTGGTGTCGTTCCAGTAGTCCTGGGCTGCTGCAATTGGTCTACCAGGTCAGCCTTTTACAAATGCATCCAATGACTGGCACCGCGGTGGTGTAGCACGCCTACCGCTATTTGCAAAATTGCATCGAGCTTCCGCGATCGCGGAGCCCATTGGCTGTAATGGCATGGACCATGGCGGTGTCACACCGCAGGGGCCAGGCGGGCGCTACCGCGAGATTGCATCTTTTGATTGCATCCAATGACCGGCACCGCGGTGGTGTAGCATGCCTACCGCTATTTTCAAAATTGCATCGAGCTTCCGCGATCGTGGAGCCCATTGGCTGTAATGGCATGGACCATGGCGGTGACACACCGCAGGGGCCAGGCGGGCGCTACCGCGGTATTGCATCTTTTGATTGCATCCAATGACCAGCACCGCGGTGGTGTAGCACGCCTACCGCTATTTTCAAAATTGCATCGAGCTTCCGCGATCGCGGAGCCCATTGGCTGTAATGGCATGGACAATGGCGGGGACACACCGCTGGTGCCAGGCGGTACTTTCCGCAATTTGGGTGCCATGGACACACATGAGGCACCGCCATTTGGGTGGCGGAGCATGCCAACCGCCATTTGGCCATGTCTCTGGGGCTATCAGTACCGCACCTGTGCATTGGGGTGTGTTGCACACACACCTCTGGTGCCAGGCGGTACTTTCTGCAATTTGGGTGCCATGGACACACATGAGGCACCGCCATTTGGGTGGCGGAGCATGCCAACCGCCATTTGGCCATGTCTCTGGGGCTATCAGTACCGCACCTGTGCATTGGGGTGTGTTACACACACATCGCTGGTGCCAGGCGGTACTTTCCGCAATTTGGGTGCCATGGACACACATGAGGCACCGCCATTTGGGTGGCGGAGCATGCCAACCGCCATTTGGCCATGTCTCTGGGGCTATCAGTACCGCACCTGTGCATTGGGGTGTGTTGCACACACACCGCTGGTACCAGGCGGTACTTTCCGCAATTTGGGTGCCATAGACACACATGAGGCACCGCCATTTGGGTGGCGGAGCATGCCAACCGCCATTTGGGCATCACTTGTCTCTCAGTACCGCACCTACAGTACACTACACTACACTACACTACAGGACAGTGTTGGTATGGACAATACAATGTGCACACATGTCAATGTGTTGATGTGCATTGTCAATCACAGCATTTGTTTCCACAATTGATGATGTTTGTTTTAGCATGTCCTCTCATGTTAGATCATGCACACACTCGTCATTGATGCTCAGACTGTGGTCATTGTGTTGTTGAGGTGTGCCAGGTTCAATTGACGCCTGAATGTGTGTCATGTACAGCAGCTAGGTAGGATACCGTAGGGTTGCCTTGTCACACATGTACAGGATGACAGACTCCCAGGCGTGCCCATGGGGATTGTGGCCATATCCCAATGTCCATTCAATTTGACCGAGGGGTTGTTTGGGGGACTTGCTGTGTGTAATCTGACAAGTGTGTGATTTGTGTAGTTGAAGGGGTCCCTACATGTCAGCTGGTCTGTGACTCAATTCATATGACATTCTTTGTTGCCGTTGTGTCAGCCATGATGTGAGATGCTGTGCACATCCCATGATGTATTGCATTACAATGTGTCCACTCTCATCTCAACTAGGAGGAGACCAAATCTGCATCGTCACTTGACAGTGCTGGCAGACATGGAGGATGAGGCGATCATCCGGAAATGCCATCTGGATAGAGCCACCCTCAAGACCCTTTGTGATTTGTTGGAGCCCCACCTGCAGCCTCGCCGAACATATCTAACAGCTTTCACCCCAACGTATAAGGTGATGGCGGCACTGCATTTTTTTGTGACTGGATCATTCCAGAACACGGTGGCCGAGGCAGGTGGGATGTCACAACCCATGTTCAGCATGGTGCTGCGGGATGTTCTGTCCGCCATGATGATCTACAAGGACAGATACATCCATTTCCCCAGGGGGCAGAATTGGCAGCTGTAAAGGGAGATTTCTACCCCCTTGGACACATCCCCCATGTAGTTGGTGCCATTGATTGCACCCATGTTGGGCTAGTGCCACCACAGGTCCGTGAGCACATCTACAGGAATCGTAAACATTACCACTCCATAAATGTCCAAGTGGTATGCCTGGCAGATATGATCATCTCCCACGTGTGTGCAAAATTTCCAGGCTCGGCCCATGACTCATACATCCTGCGTAGCAGCATTGTACCCCAGCTGATGGCCAATCTGCTTCCTGAGCGTGCATGGATTGTGGGTGAGTATGCCTAGTCATTTGGCGTGCTGTGTGTGTGACCTGCTGTCCTCTGCATCTGCAACATTGCAATGTTTCTTTGTGTGTCACACATAGGTGACTCTGCATATCCCAACCGTCCTTGGTTGCTGAGCCCACTGCGGAACCCCAGGACACCAGCTGATGTCCACTACAATGATGCCCATGGGAGGACACGTCGTGTGGTGGAGCGTACCTTTGGACTGCTGAAGTCACGTTTCCGCTGCCTGGACAAGACCGGAGGGGCACTGATGTACTCGCCCAGGAAGGTGTGTCAGATTGTAGTGGCATGCTGCATGCTCCACAACCTAGCCATTCGCAAGGAGATTCCCCTGCTCCTGGATGCTGATGAGCAGCCAAGGCCCCCGCCTGCAAACCAACCCGTGTCCAGTGATGATGACAGTGGAGAGGAGGAAGGTGTTGACCTGCGTCAACAGCTCATCACCCGCTACTTCACTTGAAGGTGGGTGACAATGTACAACGTACCCATTGTCTGATGATGTTGCTGTTGTTGTGAGGGTGTAAGTGAGATTTGTGACAGCAGCCAGTTGTAGACTCAGGGGTCGATTCCGATCTCGGCCGGTAGGGCACCTAACAGTATTCGTCCGGAAAAAATACAAGCCGAATGCGTGTTTCCCGACCGATTCGTACACTCGTCCGGACGAACAAGTACGATGCGTATAACAACCCAGTTTCCGAGCGAGCCGTACTCACCCAATCCAGCTCCTGTTCCCCGCCGGATCCGTGAACGCCGAATCGAGCCGCACGAAAGCAAATACACAGCACCTTCTGGCTGGACTAGTACGATGCGCAATCCGTACGCGCCGAACCCGTCGCTACGTCAGGCCCGTTTGAGCATCCGGGCGAGCCGTACATAAGCTCCGTTTCGCGCCACAAGACGATCCACGGCTACGAGACGAACAAGCCTGCTACGAGTACGACTCGAAGACACGAGAAACCCGAACGAGACGATCCAAGCATGAATCCCATTGCGCTGGTCCTACCTATACTCTGCATCTATTACCAGGACCGGCACGGACGCGTACGGCACAGACGGTAAGTCAAACACCAACAATACAAACAAACTACACGTACCCGAAATATGTCAAACACACATAGGGATGCACAAATAACGTACACTAGCAACAGCAAAACCATAGGGGTGGGATGGCCAACACCAATGCCATACACACCCATAAGGGGATGGATGCCTACCACCAACACCACCCTACAACCACCCCTCCTCATGGGGGGCTAGATGCCTGCCACCACCACCACCCCTACTCAGGGGGGACTGGATGCCTGTCACTACTACCAACCTCACCCTTAGGGGCTGGCTGCCTGCCACTACTACCAACCTCACCCTTAGGGGGCTGGATGCCTGTCACTACTACCATCCCCACTCATGGGGTGATGGATGCCTACCACTACCACCACCACTACTAATGGGTGCCTGGATGCCTGTCACTACTACCATCCCCACTCATGGGGGGATTGATGCCTACCACTACTACCACCCCTACTCAGGGGGGCCTGGATGCCTACCACTACCACCACCCCTACTCAGGGGGGCCTGGATGCCTGCCACTATTACCATCCCCACTCATGGGGGGATGGATGCCTACCACTACCACCACCCCCACTTTCGGGGGGGCTAGATGCCTGCCACCACCACCACCCCTACTCAGAGGGGGCTGGATGCCTGTCACTACTACCATCCCCACTTATGGGGGGATGGATGCCTACCACTACCACCACCCCTACTCAGGGGGGCCTGGATGCCTACCACTACCACCACCCCTACTCAGGGGGGCCTGGATGCCTGCCACTACTACCATCCCCACCCTTAGGGGGATGGATGCCTACCACTACCACCACCCCCACTCAGGGGGGCCTGGATGCCTGCCACTACTACCATCCCCACTCATGGGGGGATGGATGCCTACCACTACCACCACCCCCACTTTTGGGGGGGCTAGATGCCTGCCACCACCACCACCCCTACTCAGAGGGGGCTGGATGCCTGTCACTACTACCATCCCCACTTATGGGGGGATGGATGCCTACCACTACCACCACCCCTACTCAGGGGGGCCTGGATGCCTACCACTACCACCACCCCTACTCAGGGGGGCCTGGATGCCTGCCACTACTACCATCCCCACCCTTAGGGGGATGGATGCCTACCACTACCACCACCCCCACTCAGGGGGGGCTAGATGCCTGCTACCACCACCACCCCTACTCAGGGGGGGGCTGGATGCCTGTCACTACTACCAACCCCACCCTTAGGGGCTGGATGCCTGTCACTGCTACCATCCCCACTCATGGGGGATGGATGCCTACCACTACCACCACCACTACTCAGGGGGGCTGGATGCCTACCACTACCACCACCCCTACTCATGGGTGCCTGGATGCCTGCCACCACTACCATCCCCACCCTTAGGGGTATGGATGCCTACCACTACCACCATCACTACTCAGGGGGCTGGATGCCTACCACTACCACCACCCCTACTCAGGGGGCCTGGATGGCTGTCACTACTACCATCCCCACTCATGGGGGAATGGATGCCTACCACAACCCCTACTCAGGGGGGCCTGGATGCCTACCACTACCACCACCCCTACTCAGGGGGGCCTGGATGCCTGCCACTACTACCATCCCCACCCTTAGGAGGATCGATGCCTACCACTTCCACCACCCCCACTCAGGGGGGGCTAGATGCCTGCCACCACCACCACCCCTACTCAGGGGGGGCTGGATGCCTGTCACTACTACCAACCCCACCCTTAGGGGCTGGATGCCTGTCACTACTACCATCCCCACTCATGGGGGTATGGATGCCTACCACTACCACCACCCCTACTCAGGGGGCCTGGATGCCTGTCACTACTACCATCCCCACTCATGGGGGGATGGATGCCTACCACTAACACCACTCCTACTCATAGGACGGGTAATGCATGACACAACTAGCATACTCCCACATAAGGAATGACAGAAGATTACATCCCCCCAACACCATGACAAGTGTGTGTAGTCTGTGTCAAATGCCTACAACACTGAACATGACATTGAACATACAATGTGACCCCCTAGCACATGTGTCACACAGAAATGTGTGTGGCTTCCACAATGCAAGCCGACCATGGCCACTGTGGCAATGGGCTCGAACACCCCATCACCACAGTGACCAAAAGGTAAGTGTGCTATCCATAGCTGATGCACATTTTGAACAGTGTGGCAATGTGGCCTAAAGCCCCATCACCACAGTGACCAAAAGGGAAGTGTGGGGTCCATAGCTGATGCACATTTTGAACAGTGTGGCAATGGGGCCTAAAGCCCCATCACCACAGTGACCAAAAGGGAAGTGTGCTGTCCATAGCTGATGCACATTTTGAACAGTGTGGCAATGGGGCCTAAAGCCCCATCACCACAGTGACCAAAAGGGAAGTGTGGTGTCCATAGCTGATGCACATTTTGAGCAGTGTGGCAATGGGGCCTAAAGCCCCATCACCACAGTGACCAAAAGGGAAGTGTGCTGTCCATAGCTGATGCACATTTTGAACAGTGTGGCAATGGGGCCTAAAGCCCCATCACCACAGTGACCAAAAGGGAAGTGTGGTGTCCATAGCTGATGCACATTTTGAACAGTGTGGCAATGGGGCCTAAAGCCCCATCACCACAGTGACCAAAAGGAAGTGTGGTGTCCATAGCTGATGCACATTTTGAACAGTGTGGCAATGGGGCCTAAAGCCCCATCACCACAGTGACCAAAAGGGAAGTGTAGTCATGGTAAAAGCTGCCAAAGCCAAACTACATGGATGAATCCTGGTCACACAACAACAAACACATCAGTGGCATAGTAGTGCTTGTGTCCCATAACAACATAGATTGGTCGAGGCAAACAGTGCAGTGTCACTGAAACATCGTTTTGGCCATGTGCATACAAACATCACCCATGGGGGCCCACATTGTCAACATTCACAAATAACACAATGACAGAAGTGACCATCATAATGCTGACCCACATATCTGCACCAATGGACACACAAATGTAGATATCCTGTGGAGACTGTAGATGTCAGGTGAACAAATACCATACCATGGCAGCAATGGGACATACAAACCATGATTATTGTGCTGACTGATGACCTAGGAGTCCCAGGGACAGCAGGGGAAAGCCACCAAACAACATACAGCCAATGACACACTCAAGATATGCCAATGCAGTGGTGCAAAGGCACAAACACAAACAGGCAGACTCACACTGCATATCAAACACAACAAGTGATGGGGGGGTGTGCCAGTGTCCCCAGGCAACCACACAACACATGAGGAGGCCTGAATTCCAACCACACAGATGTGTATACAGTGCCATACAAAAGTTACTCATGGATCGGATACCCCGATGTGGGCAATCAGGCATTGTTAGATGAGAGGGAGCCCAAATTACACATGCCACACAAGCTTGTAGGAACAGCAACTAACACAGCAAGAGACAGACCCACCACAGCACTACCCCCAGGGACCCCACATTGTGCTGACACTAGCCTGCATGATAATCCCACTGTGATGACAAAGGTAGATGTTGTTCACACTGTGAACCACAGCCATGTGTCCTGAGCAACTAACTACCATCACACCTACACAAGCTCCAATCAATCAGCACGGCCTGCCAGCCAAGGCCAATATGGAGGTAGGGGTCTAGCCGTGCAACAACTCACTTTTGCACACACTCAACACCACACACCCTGATCTCCACCAATGTGCAGCAGTGAAGCTCACATGGACTGGTGACATTGGACATGCACCCATGACAATACCAGGGGTGGTGGTGGGAACTAAGGTGCAGAAACCCATCACACATGGCCAGTCAACAAGACTCGTCTATGTATGACACACAGCACAGTACGCCGTACATGCGCATGATGTGAAATCCACCACAATCAATGGGATCCTGGCCATAGTCACACACCAACGAAGAAGCCAAGGTGACACACGAAGAACACACGTACACAACTTCCAACATTGCAGCTCTGACCCTGAGGAGTGGCAGCAGTCATACACACAACGTGTCACAATCACTGAAAGCTACCACAAACTGTAAATCACATGACTTGTGTAAACAACAAGTACCAAGGGGAATCCTGAATGTGTCCCATCTGCGTTTGCCCACATCCCCAGCCCTGACAACAAAGACAACCTGGTATGACAACCTCATGAACATTAGTTTGCCATGCACGCACATCACGGAGAAACCAGGTCCAAGATGCTGGATGAACACAGAACAACTCAGCAAGCATCACAAACAGGAACATCCCTAGGGACACAGCATGTGTTGGAAAAGGGAAGGGAACACGCACAGAAATGCTTACACAACACACAACACAGGCCCACGCAATGTCACCGGATTACACACTGCCATGAGGGCACTCCACTCCTGTGGAAGGTCCGCTGTGCCAAACCTTGTCTGTGCACGACCCAAACATGTCAGCAGAACACTCCGTCAGTGAGTCAACAACCACAACACACAGAAGGCTCTGCTCACATCAGCCTGGGTATGGGAGTGTCACCTCAGTCATCTGCATACACACAAAACACGTGTCAAGCAAGTTGCACTGTATACACAGATGAGTCCTTCGACATTGATGTGCAAAACTGCATGTCCAGTGGAGCTGGGCACACAGTCAGGGAAATCGGAACATTGAACAGTGGTAAGCCCACCAGATGTGCATCAGTGTAAGACAAAGATGTTCATTTACAAATGCAAAATGGACATCCCTGTGTCAAATGCTGAACATTACACCCTCAGACTGTAGCAAAGGATGCCATAGATCCAGACTACAACAGGACACATATCCCATGGACCACATGGAGTCCATCACTGCAACACTTCATTTTCCTGATATGAACACTATTACAACTGCAAATGCAGGATGCTACTCATCCACATCATGTACATCAAAAGAAAACCCACAAGTAAACAAAAAGAGGCTTTATTCAGCAAATGTCAGGGTAAACACGGAAGTCCAAAAGAAACTAAGGCCAATGGCCAGTCCAAAATCACAGTCCCAACAGGGTGAGAAGTGACAACTGGTCACACATTGCTTGCCTGCACTGGTACGGTTAGGGGACATCCCCCTTGGAGGGGCATACAAGGGGCAGGCCAGGCACCGCAGGGACAGGATCAGGGGATGGCAGAGTGAGGCAGTGAAGGGGTGGTGGGTGCAGGAGTGTCACCGGCAACTGCAGTGGAGGTGTCTGACTCAGGGGGGCCGGCACCACTGTGGTACACAAGTCAGTTGGTGTGGGTGCTGCAACCACTGCAGTGGGCTGGACTGATGTAGTGGACTGGGTACCCACTGCCGTGCCTGAGTCAGACGTGGTGGTTGTGGACTCCACTGCAGTGCATGACTCCAAGGGAGTGGAAGGGTGGGCAGATGAGGTGGGCAGGACAGAGGGGGGGACCCGGTCTCCACAACAGTGCCACTAACAGGCAGAGCGTCTGGGTTGGGGTGGAAGAGCAAGTGGCAGGGGGGGAGGGCCTAAGCAGTCTGGGGATGCAGTATCGGTGTGTGGGGGAACCTGGGGCAGGGTGTGGCGGGGGAACCTGTGCAGTGGTGGCCTGGGGGATGGAGGAGAGAGTCTGGGCGGTGGAGCTGCGTGGTGGTGGGGTCTTGCTCTTCCTGGTCCAGGGGGACTTCCTAATGGGGTCCTGTGTCTGCCTGCGCCTGGGGGAGGGTGTCCGGGGGCGAGGGGCACTCCCCTCTGTGTGGGTGGACTTCCTCTTCCCCGGTATGCTGGATCAGCAGGATTGGAGGGGAAGAGGCCGAGGTCACACAGGAAGATCTGCTGTGTAGGTGGGGTAGCAGGCGAGGCAAG
Source organism: Calotriton arnoldi (assembly GCA_963921515.1). Classification (NCBI taxonomy): domain Eukaryota; kingdom Metazoa; phylum Chordata; class Amphibia; order Caudata; family Salamandridae; genus Calotriton; species Calotriton arnoldi. The sequence goes on along the minus strand of CAWUFW010021725.1, from coordinate 103,740 downwards.
GGAAGGGGTCTTGGAGGGAGAGGATTTGGAGGACTGCGGAGTGAATGTGGATGCCTGTGTGTGTGTGTGTTCCCCATCCCCTGTGTCTTTGGTATCAGTCCCCTGAGGATGCTTGTGTGCACGTCTTGCCTTTCTCTTGGGTGTGTCTGTGCTGCTCGTGTCTGTGTGTTTGGGTGACTGTGCAGGTGTGCATGTGCTTTGGACAGGTAGGGGGGCAGGAAGTGTGGATGGGGTAGAGGTGTGAGGGGTGAGGGACTGTTGGAGGAGGGACACTGCTGCCGTCAGGGAGGAGTCCATGGACTTATTGCTCCTCTGTAGGGCAGACCTACCCGTCGAGATGCCCTCCATGAACGACACCAGCTGTGTCAACAGAGTGGTGTGTGCATGGAGGACACTCAGCATTGCTGTCTGCCCTACATGGAGCTGCCGAAGGAGGTACACAGACTCCTCACTCAGGGCAGCAGGGGACACAGGGGCAGGGGGTGCGGTGCCTGGCATGAAGGAGACACGCTCCCGAGCACGTGAGCCTCCACGGACCTCAGGAATGGGAGCCAATGGGAGGGCGGTGGAGGTGGTGGTGGTGGTGGCGGGGCCAGACAGACTAGCTGGCCTTTGGTGGCTGCTGAGACCCGCCTCCACAAGGGAGTCATCCTCCGAGCTGCTGTGGTCCTCAGCTGAGGTGGATGGTGCTGAGGACTCCTCGGTGTGGCTCCCCTCGCCCTCCGTGCCACTGGGTCCCTCTGACCACACGTCCGATGCTGACCCAGTCTGGCTCCGCTGCTCCTCCTGGTCCATGGAGCTGTCCCCTCCTGTGGCCGTGGATGTATCTGCAAACAATTAGGGAAACAGACAAACATCAGTCACCTGCACTGACCGCACACACCACAGTAAGTACAGCACATTACAGAGCAAGCCCTGGCATCCTTAGTTGAACATTGCCTAAAGTCCTCACACAGATTCGGGGAAGCCAATTGTCAGTCTGATGGTCAACCATGGGACTCACACCCCTCCTGCCCTTGCACCCATCTGTCTGGTGCCTGTCTGATGGTAAGACCCCAGTGTGGACACATGCACCACCTACACAGTTGTTGGACATTGCAGGGAACACAGTGAAGTATGTGAACATGCACACATCACATCTCTTGCCACTGAGTCAGTGCAGGTGTCCGGATAAAGGGATGGCCAGAGTCTAAATAGAAATGCATGTGATGCATACCAGCACCAGACACCATGATGCACCCATGTCCGGATAGTCAATGCCACAATGGGGTGCATGTTGCACATGTCACTCCCCTGCAGGATCAGTCTCAGGAAGTTTAATGCCATGACACAGTAATGCGTGCAAAGTCATACATTACTGTCTCAAGTCACATGGCTATGGCAGCCAGCCAACAACAGTCTGCACTGTGTCACAATCCGAGGGCATGGGGAATGCAAGTTATGTGACTGACAAGTGTACATGTCCATCCCCCAAAAACCACATCATCTGTACTACTATTTGTCCACGTCATACCAACTGGACATATGGGGGACATGAAACACAACTCTCTGAACATGAGCACCTCACAGTGTGCTGTGAATGAAAATACAGCTGCCTGAAAGTCACAGTCGCAAACACCTGTGTGCACAGTCAAGTGATCAGACACCTATAAGTCACAGAAGTATCGTCTATCATGGTCACATCTCCGATGGCATGCTGAGCCCTAACCGATAAACATACCAGTAGTCCTGACAACGAAGACACAGCACAATGAGACAGAGGCAGACACCTGAGGGTACATTTCACTGATCACAACATGCCAGATGATACACAGGAGTGGGAGTACAGAGTGTATTGTATGCCCTGGAGTAGGCATGACTGTCCAGCTCCACCTGTAAGAGGGGTGAGTCCTGGACAGTAGGCAGGTGGCTAAGCATGTGTGACACACTGGATACACATACTCCTGAGGCCCAAACATTGTTCCCACCAGCAGCATGGGTGTGTGCCAAATTCCCCAGGGACATGTGGTGAGTCAGAGCAGCAAGCGGACCACATATCAAAGTTACACCCAGATTACATGTCAGAACTTAGACATTGTGTAAGCAATTGACCCACCCATGAATCGCACAACATAGTCACGGGAACAAATGCTGTCCCCCACCTTGAGCAAAGCTAAATGCAATGACACAGTCCCCAAATGACACAATTTCCTGACTATAAGGGCCACACATATGCGTATCAGAGGAGAAGTGGGCATGTCACAAATGAGGGACATGGGTCCTGGACCACATGAGTGATGTACTGTGGAAGTTTAACCAGGCCAGAGGAGGGCACATAGCATGTCAGACAAAGTGCACAGTGCAGTCATGGACTCACCCCCTCCTTGTTGCTGCTTGGCCTTCAGCTGCCCATCCAGGTCAGGGAAGACCACCACCAGGATCCTGAGCATGTGGGGGGTCAGGGTCCGGTGTCCGCCCCTCCTGCGAGGAAGCGACAGCTTCAGCTGGACCCTTGCGATCCTCCGGGTCCAGCCCCGAAGGTCCTGCCACCTCTTCTGGCAGTTGCGGATCCTGCGCCTGTAGACCCCCACGGATCTTACTTCCCGGGCGATGGTCAGCCAGATTTCCTGCTTCTGGTGGGCATCAACCTGTGAGGATGACAAAGTGAAAAGGCCATTACTACACATGCAACATATACGTGCATCACACAGTTGGATATACATGTCTCAATCACAGGGGCATATGATGTACACAGGCAGTGCAACAATGGCTATGAACAGTTTGCCAGCAGTCACTACATGGTATCATTGCATGGGAAGTAAACCTAGTTGGAATGCACTGTTACTGCACTGTACCAGTTCAGTGCATGTAACTACACACTTTGGGGTGGGACAACTACTCAGTGAGCATGCTAGCCAGTGGTGTGCACACTGTAAGTCCTGCTAGTCAGACAACATGCACAATTAGTAAGGCAGTGGACAGCACATTCACCTGCTCCCCTGGTTTCCCATACAGCTTGCTGTACTGTGGAAGGAGGCTGTCCAGCAGGGCCTGGTTCTCCTCAAGGCTGAAGGCTGGGGCTCTCTCCACAGTACGTGCCATTGCAGTAGCCAGAGGATGCATAAACAGCAGCAGTGTTGGTGGCAGATGTCGTCCTGGAGCATGTAGTGCAGGCAAGTGAGCTCTCAGGGGAACAGCCAGCATTATATGTGTGCTGCAGAGGCAGATACTGTCCCATGTGTCCAAAGTGATAGGTCCAAGTCGTTTGCATCTTCTGAATCTGACCAATCCATGGAATAGCAGCACTAATACACGCCCACAGCATCCTTCAAATCTTCAACTTCATGACACCCATGATTTTGCAACATTGTTGTGGCTGGCCAACTGAATTCACTGCATCAGACTCGTTGGAGCTTCGAAAACGCGTCCGTTGCCATGCCAGGCCCCAGCCAATGTGTGCGCACCGTTCGGTCCATTGCTGTACAACGCGTATTTCGGGATACAACGCGTACCCGCACACATCATATGCAATGGGCCGGCCGGGCACACCGATCGGTCCATTGCTGTACAATGCGTACCCGCTCACAACACATGCAATGGGCCGGCCGGGCACACCGATCGGTCCATTGCTGTACAACGCGTACCCGCTCACAACAGATGCAATGGGCCGGCCGGGCACACCGATCGGTCCATTGCTGTACAATGCGTATTTCGGGATACAACGCGTACCCGCACACATCATATGCAATGGGCCGGCCGGGCACAACGATCGGTCCATTGCTGCACAACGCGTACCCGCTCACAATAGATGCAATGGGCCGGCCGGGCACACCGATCGGTCCATTGCTGTACAACGCGTATTTTGGGATACAACGCGTACCCGCACACATCATATGCAATGGGCCGGCCGGGCACACCGATCGGTCCATTGCTGTACAACGCGTACCCGCTCACAACAGATGCAATGGGCCGGCCGGGCACACCGATCGGTCCATTGCTGTACAACGCGTACCTGTACAGGTCAGTCGCATATGTAACCATGCTTGTCACTGGTGAACGTATGCCAGCCACATATACCTGCCAGGGACCCAGGGGCACACCTACAACACCACACCCAGTCCACACTGTTTCCTGAGGCATGTAAGGCTGCATTTCCTTCTCTGTGTATTGGGGTTAACATGTGGTTTCTGTGGTGGCACGTGTGGGCAGCCACACCCAGGCTGTGCATGTGTTCATGGGGACAGGGTCCTTGGTGTGTTGTGCACATGACCACTGTGATGTACAACAGTTCATTTTGGAGCATGTGGCATGGTCACATTTCCAGGTTGTGTATGTGTATGACATGTCACATACCCCCAGAGTCCCATGTGGGAAGGCATGTACGTCACAGGATGACCCATTGCCACAATAGTGATGTCCCTCCACAGTCTGTGTGCATGTTGTGTTTCCGATGTCACTGATTCCATGTGCACGATGGGAGACAGTCTCCACATCAACGTTGTTTGTGCATGGACTTTGATGTTGTGCATCACTGGCGTCCATGTCTGTCCTGCGGATGCGACAGGGGCCACTACCTGTGGGAGTCATGTTTGTTTTTCTGACGTGTACATGATACACCATGTCATGCCAGTGTCCATGTGGCAAGACAGGGTCACTGGGAATCTACCTGTCAATGATCTGTGATGCCTGTGGCGCATCTGTCCAGACATGTCACTGTGGTGTGTGTGTGGAACGTAATAACAGTAAACAGGAGGGACCCCTAATAGAGAATGGGGGTGGGTAATATGGGGGTTCAATGAAACAGTACAAAAACAAAGGAGTACCCACCCTTTTGAAAATAGTAAAGGCCCGCAAAGGAGTCCTATGATGATGATTAAGAGCACAAAGCAATCTCATGCATGCAGGGAAAAAACAACAATGGAAACAATAAATCGTTTTGTCTTTTTTATTAACAAAATATCAAAAGATTATCGAAAGATATGTTTAATATTACAGAAAATAATGCATACAAATAAAATATACTAAAGGAAATACAATAAATACATTGCCCCACAAACACTCATCATTCATACAGACACACTCATATCATTCATATGAGCTCAAAACATCAAACAGACATACTCAAAAATCATCCAACATTGACACACAAATATCCAACATAGAAAAGAAAGCCCACAGAATGAATAAATATTCTATATACAGATCCAAAATTGGAGGGTACGAAATGAATTAAGGTATTGAAAGGACAAGCGCCAACGCGCGTTTCGGTGGAAACCCTATTCACGGGCCACACCTTCCTCAGGGCGAGTCATCATTAACATGGAGGATGTGGGGCACTCAATAAACCTAAAATGATATATATGTACATATAAACATATAATTTGTGATATTCCACAACAAACATGACATCATATTCAATGCATGCATGAGAAGCTAAGGGGATATGATATAGAAGGATAAATAAATGAAAAACCAGCCACATAGGCCAGAAAAACAAGAAAGGAAATGTGCATCATCGAAAAATGAAATGAACAAACAGCCACACCCAAACCGATCAAGTGCCATTTAGAGAGAGCAGAATGTCATGAGAACGATAAGTGACAGTGGTACTAAAGTCCCCAAATAGAATATATACCAACCACCAATCACAAATTGTTCTTCATAATTCCAAGAAACATAATAAAAACCACGTGAGGGTGCTCCAATTGGATACCCAGTATTCTTTAAGTAAAGACCCTCTACAATAGTGCTCACAATAAGTTAATAAACATACCAGTAATGATATTCTGTACAAATCAAGGTCCAACAACGACAGACTAAAATGATAATTCATTGGTCGGTCTATGTATAGTCAGAGAAAGCAACCTTCCTCTCTGTAAAACAAATGAGCAGACCCAAATTGGAAATGGACCAAGCCACGCTATAAATAGAAACTTAATAATAAGAAGCAAACAGTAATAACATACCCAATCGGATAGATTCAGGGGCCCATTTGGCCAAGAATAACGTTTTTTAGGCTGCTTCTGCCAAATCTAATTTGATAGTGGCTCTTGATTAACACACCAAGCAGTCGTAGGTCTTAGGGAAAATACAAAGAGACATAATTAAAAGAGGTACTAAGCGCAACAATCATGAATAGAGAAAAGGCCATGGCACCAAAGCGTGTGACTCAAATGATAAAAATGGTCACACATGTCATATTTAAGCCATTAATATCGTTTAAGGCAAGAAAATCCTCCCAATCCAAATTCGACCAGCAGTTGTTTAAAGCCCATAGTGCATCAATACAATTACAGGGCCTAAGTAGCGAAAACGCGTATCACTAAACCGAGTTTTAAGGCAAGTATCATTACCTGGATAAAGAACCCACGCTCCAGAATGCGGGTACTGATATAGCCCGTTTCCTTCTGCTGTCTGCCTTCAGAATGAAAGAGAAGCAAACTAGATAAGGGGAACGTATCCGCCGAAAGCCCGCCAAACATAGGTACGTAAACATAAACAAAGGACCCATAGCTTCATGGGGGATAGACACTAGAGGAAAACCGCGGCCATTTTAAAACAGGTAAAGGGATATGATAATCAGACAGAGAATGATCAATACCCAACTGATCCCTCGGTCCAACTCATAGACTCGAAATAAGATCCTGCCTAACAGAAGGAACGGTTTGGAGTCACAGCGTCACCCATTCAATACAACAACCCAAATAGGAGTGGATATAACTTGGCATGGGTGGTACAAACATGTCGCCCGTACTAGGATCGACAGGCAACATATGGACATAAACGAAGGACTCAAAGGATGTAAGGAAAAATACAATAACGAATGCAAGTCAGCCATCAATAAGGAGAGGGGATAGAATTCCTCCAAACAGCAAAATTTAGAACAATAAAATGTGTGAAGCAACTCAGGGCTAAATGTACCACACACTGAAAAAAATATGTATAAACCACAATAATCACTTGGATTAAGGGGAGGATCTGTGAGATGGCGTTACATAGAAATAGTGGAACCACAGAATGTGAAGATGGACATATAGGGGGGTCAAGATGGAAAGCTGCTATATAATAGCATTCTCCCAAGGACAGTGCTCATTGAGGCCCTTCTTTACAGAATTCCAAAAATAAATCCAAAAGACTTCGCGTTTTTTCCTTATCTGCATAGGGTCCTTTCCTGGAGGTACTTTAATTCTCTCAAGGATGGACCATCTCAAGTCAGCTTCAGTATGTTGGTTGCTGAGCCAGTGCTCCACCAACGGTGCTGATGTCTTTTTTATGCGTATGTTTGATTTATGCTCTCCAATTCTATATCTTGTTTCACGTCCAGTCTCGCCAATATAGATGGCATCACACGGACACGTGATAATGTACACTACATTAGATGTTCTACAGTTGGTCATTTCACGCAATGATATAGATTGTTCCTTGATTTTAATGACATCACCAATCATGGCATTGGCACAAGCCTGGCACGAACCACACCTGTGGTTACCATAGATAGGGTTAGGACCTATGATGGATTTCTGGCACAGGCCAGTGGTGGAGATTATCTTGCCTGTCACTAGATGATTTTTCAGATTTTTGTTTTTTTTAAAAGCAAAAAGGGGCTTGGCAAGTTTAGACTCACTGTTGTCAAGATTGAGCAGATACCAAAGGGAGTTGACCGTGTTCCTAATTTTATGGTTAATGTTGGAATGTTTAGTAACACAGACTACTCTATCCATTTTCTTTCTTTCCTGAGTTTGGAACATAGCCTCCCGGTTGAAATATCGGGCCCGCTTAAGGGAATCCTTAACCAGTTTGGGGGGGTATCCACGGTTAACCAGTTTGTTTCTCAGGACATCTGCTTGCTGAAGAAAATCCCTAATATTGGTACAATTTCTCCGAAGACGGAGAAATTGACTAAAGGGAATGCTGTCTTTTTGGAAACGGGGGTGGTAACTCCCATACTGCAATAGAGTGTTTCTAGCAGTAGGTTTAGTGTATAGGGACACAGATAGCTTATTGTCATTATGCTCAACCCAGACATCCAGGAATTCCAGTTTACATCTGCTAGAATGGGCCGTGAATTTCAGATTAACATCCGCAGCGTTGATCCATGCGATAAATTCATCCAGGGTAGTGGAATCACCAACCCAGATGAAAAAGATGTCGTCGATGAACCTCGACCAGGCTCGGACATTTTCATAGAATGGGGCGATCTCATTGAGTATATGGACTAGTTCAAATTGGCCCATATATAGACACGCCACACTGGGGGCACAGGATGCTCCCATACTGACTCCTTGGACCTGGTGGAAAAGTGGTCTCCCTTGTCAGTATTGTTTGTACCTCCCATAGACAATGTTCATAGAATGTTCCCTTCAAGACGGCTGCTGACATTAAGTACTCCCCTGCCCCTTTTCTCTAGTTGTTATCAACCGAAAGAATTTGAAGTAGGGCAAATACAAGGTGCCCTCAGTAAGGATGGCCGCTATTGTGACAGTAATGGTAGTCCCCTTTCTATGTTAAGTGCTGTTAGAAATGGGATCTCTGGTTGGCTAAGGCTTGCGCCAAAGCCAGGCAGAGACCACCACTCTAGTCAGGGCGAGGGAGTTACACGCCAAAGATAACCCCTGCTCACCCCCTTGGTAGCTTGGCACGAGCAGTCAGGCTTATCCCGGAGGCAATGTGTAAAGTGTTTGCGCACGCACACAGCAACAACACACCAGGCACACTACAAAAGGAACTCCGCACAAGGTTATATCAAAAATAGCCTTTGTATTCTCATAACACATTAGAATAGTACTCACATCATATACATGGTGCCACCTGGCACTAGGTAATATCTACAAGGGATTATGTACACCTGACAGGGCCCACTGGATCACTGTCAGAACCATCACAAAGTGAACTTGGTACAAGTAAGACATATCATAAACGTACAACCAGTAATTACTGGTAACCACTGAACTCAGCATCAGCCTGTAACATAAACCACATTATGCACAGTATCACATTAGGCGCCAAATCCATTGTACGCCAACCTCATCAGTCTAACATCTTAGACCCTAACCTCCTAAGCATAACTCACATTAGGGGTATACTCACTGTAGGAAATAATCTCACTGGCATAAACATATTACGCACATAATCTCATCCCCAAATGCATTTAGAGGCATGAATCACAGTAAAGCATCACATTTCCTAATATCACATAAACAGGGACCCCCTGGCCAACTGGCCTTCTCAAAGGGGCTCAAATGCCTTGTGTCCAGAATGTCAGGGCTGCTGCCTATGCAGCATAGTTCGCACGTGCGCCATTGCACTGGGGCAGAGGAGTGCAACTTACTCCTATCTCTCACAATGCCCCCAAAGAACTGTGGCCTAAACGTGGCAGCTGGCACTAAGTGCTGCGCAGCTGTAACTCCAGTGAAGGCCTGGCACCTCTGTGCCACTTCTGTCCCACTCAGGGACTTCTAAATCAATTATGCACAGCGTTGCAGCTGCCCGCGCTGGTGCGGCGCAGCTGGGAATAAAACCAAATGAAGGGGCCCTGACACATCTGTGCCCTCTGGGCCTCACTAGGGCTCTCTATATACTTTTGCCCCATCGTTGGAGCGGCCCGCTGCCAGACGGGGCCGCTCAGGAAATAGGTGCGGGCCTGAACCGGCACCACCACTGTGCCAAGAAATGCCCCCATCGGTGGAGCGGCCCGCTCTCCTGCAGGTCCGCTCAAGGGATAGGCACCGCCTGTGACTCGATTCTACTTCCCCCCCAGCCATCCCTTACTCACCGGGCTCTTGGCTGGGGGAAGCCTCCTCATCCCTCGCAATGTCCAGTGCGGGGTGGGCTCCCGCCTGGATTCTCTGTTTACTTCACCCGGGCCCCATACTGGAACCCGGCACTCTGCATCGACACAGCCGGCACTGACGCGGGGCTTCCCTTACTCACGGGAGCCCCGCGCTGCTCTCGGCGGCCTCGGCCGCCTCGCTAGACTTCCTCCTTCTGGCCGTCCCGTGGGCGCGGGCCTTCACTCGGGGAAGCGGAAGTCCCGCCCCACATCAGGCACCACGTTGCCTGACTTCCGGTTTCGGTCCGCGGCGGTGATTCTTTTCAAGATGCGGCAATGAGGGGTAGGCTCCCTCTTGATTTAAAAATATAAAGTGGGGTGGGCTCCCGCTAGGAAAATAAACACGAAGCGGCCATGTGGGGTGGGCACCCACCATTTCCAGTATCACTGGGGGAATCCCTACGCCGGAGGATTCCCTCTCTCTCTCTGCAGCGCAGCGCTGCACAGCCCACGCGCTCCTCTCCCATGGCAAGATATCGCTCTCCCAGGGCACCAGGAAATTAAAAGGGGCAGCGTTCACAGGGCGCAAGGAGCCATAAGAGTCCTGGAAGTCCTTAGGGATAAAGGGGCAATGCAGGGCCCAGGGAGGCAAGCCCTCCTGGCAGCCCCCCCTGGGCCCCAGCAGCAGCACGCCCCAGCAGGATCAGCACCAAAGTACAGAACAACATCATGGGGTCACAGCCCCTATATTTATACTAGCATTTCCCTTTGTGTCACAGCACAGGGCTTGGGGATACCAGTCAGAACTGGTTTAGGGGGGATTTGGAGCACTTTGTTTTCGAAGCTCCTCTTCCCCTTTGTCAGGTGGGGGCTCAGTGATCAGACACACCACAGGGGGCGGAGCCAGCTTTCACTAGGGCGGGCACCTTCCTATTCAGAGTCAGGGGATTACCCCTCCCAGTACTCTTAGCCCAGAGGTCCTATTCAGCCCAGCGCTGACTCACCCGGCCCCTCCTGGAGCCACACACACCTCCCAGCCCCTGTCACTCACAAGCCAGACATGCAATTCACATCAGGCAGGCAGACACACAGCACATAGAAATGCCAACTTCTAAAAGTGGCATTTCTCCACTAGTCATCATAAATCTGTGCACACCATTACGCAGCATTTATCCTCACGAGTTCATACATACTAAACTCGACCCTGCGCTCCTCTCATACCAGGAATTGCCATGGACACACTTATCCCCCATGCATTCCTAAGGGAGGGCAGGCCAATCTCACCACACGTACACAGAGAGCGCACGCACTTTACACTGGGCCACAGTGCTAAAGTGCCCAGAGGCCTAAAACCACCACCACCATGTCAGAGCTTAAGGCAAAAGTTCAGGGGTGAACCTGCCAAAAAGGGCAAAGTCCAACAAGTGCCAGTAGGCTCAGTGCCCCCAACGGTTCTAGGATTGAGCCAATATCGGCATGCATAATGGCTGGCAAGTGGGGGGGCCAGGGCAGCCCCAGGGTGCGCTCTGTGTGTTTTGCTGCACCCTGATGTCCGTGTGTCCCACAGGAGGGAGCCAATCTGTGGCCCAGTGTTCTAGGCCAGTTGATGAGGTTGTGGGACCAGGAAGTTAGATAGCAGCATGCCTTCCATATGCTATGAAACAACAACTCTTGGAGGTGCAGAGGCAAAATGTGTCCCCGAGGTGTTGCGGCATTCTGCTCTCACCTCTGCTTCCTGGGTGGTGTCCACCATTCTTCTATGGGTGATGAGGGGTCTGCGGCAGATTTAAAGCATCCCGCCAGGGTAGCAGCAGGATTACCATGCCGGTCATCTGGTAGTGGGTTGCAGAACAGAGGACTCGAGTCCAACAAGCAAGGGAGCTTTAGGTGGATGCGACCATGCTCCTTGATGCCCGGCTCCGCTCCCCTGTGGAACATATTTAAATATGATTGCGTGATTCCCTTTTAATACAGGTGGTGAATGGGGATCAGAACATCATGCATTCCAGTGTTTCTCCATTCCTCATTTTATTCTCCCCTTTTTCTCCAGGGCCTGATTCCAAGTGCATGTATTGCTAATATAAGTACCAAGGATTCTAGGCTTCAAGATCCTTGGCTCCTATTTTACCAGCTGTTAATTATATATATTACCAACTATTGATATTTATTTTAGTTTGCTTGAATGTTCTTGGGGTGCAAAATGAGGTGCGATGAGTGGCAGATACAATCAAAGGTCACTTCCAACCCTAGCTGCCCCTGGCGTGCATCACTAACAGGCACACGATCAGCACCCCTCACCTACCGAGGCCTGAGGTTGGCCCAGCCACTATGCTGCAGATGTGAGTGGACTTAATCTAACATACCTGTCCAGACAACTTGCCTGCTACTACTGGGGGACCTTTCCTGACAATCCAGATCAGTGGCAGCATTGTGGGGCATTCAGAAGATTAGGAGTAGGCCCATCTCCATGTGGCATCCTCTGCCTGGCAGCCTATTTGACTTTGCCGCCTGCCTTTGATCTATAACCCAATGAAGGTAACAGCCTGTCAGGGGGCCCTCTAAGGTACTTGGCAATTTCACTCAGCATCTAATATTAATGCTTCTCATCTGTGGAGCTGTGGAATACAAATCAATTGAATGCTCTGTACTGTGCTCATCATTGATGAATAGTGCATTCATACCATGCACCTCACTTTGACTAGCATCTCTTAGATTCAGGGCTATAATTGTGACCATTTGCGGTAAGTGGAATATGAGGCAGGTACCTTTGTCCCTAGTGCTGGCAGACTTACACATATCTTACACATATCTCTTAATTGAGGCAACCCCACCAGCTTCTGTTCTCTAAAGCAATATTTAGAGCCAAACACAATACTAAGCTGCAGAACATGGTGATGTCTGGGACGGCTCAAAAGATGATACTAAACAACATCTCTTTGATTGACATCAAGATGGGCACCTTAGAATCTGAACTGACTAAGAACTTGGTAGAAGTGAAGTTGATGCACCAGGAGCTTCTAGATTCTACAGAGAGCGGACTTGGAGAAGTTGAAGATAAGGTCGGTTTGGGGTCAGGAGGTTTGGATCTTAAGAAGCAAAGTAACTGACTTGGAAGATCACTCACACATGGAAAAAATCGTATTGTTTGGTGGAAAGCTAATGATATGATCAGCTTCCTTCAAACTTTGCTCACATGACTGTTAAATCCTTCAGACTTTGCTCACGACTGTTAAATCTGAAGCTCTCTGAACATTTAGACTTTAAGAGGTCTCACCACATCCACTTCCAGGCACACACCCCATCCATCAAGCTAGCAAATCAGTGAATTAATCCCCACCTCTTTTACTCCACCCACTGAGGGCCCAATAAAAGTCCTTCATGTGAACAGGATTAGTTTGAAATGATAGATCTGCGCTCCCAGTCCCAGGATGGGCAGGCTTCATGAGAAAGGAAACTTATGGAGTAAGAGATTCCAGATGCTATCTACACTTCCCATGTTCAGGTTCTCCAGGAAAGATTGTGTTTCTGATTAATACTATGAAACAAACTGAGTTCCTATGATACATGCTGTGTTTAAGGAGGCAGAAGCATCTGGATCTTTAGGGTCCTTCTCTAATAAAGCCATCATCTTTCTTTTGCCCAAAGAGGGAAATTACCCACTTGAATGTGTCAGTTATTATCCAATCTCACAGATTAATACAGATCTGAAAATTCCTGCTAAGTTCTAGCCTCAAGACTATGTAAGGTTTTTTACATGACTCAGAGGTGGGATATGTGCCCGTCGCTCAGCTCATAATCGTCTGTAATTATTATCGCATTTGCTCTCGGATTTGAATTCTGCCCTGTATGAAATATGGGCAATTTTGCTTGATGCCAAGAAGGAGTTTAATCATGTCGAATAGAGATACCTCTTCAGTATATTGCACAAAATGAGTCTAGGCATCAAATCTATTTCTAAAGTATGCTGGCTTTACACTGCTCCAGTGGTCTAAATTAGTCACCGTGGCCTCCTGTCGATACCCATAAAAGTAAGGGACACATGTCAACAATGCTCCCTATCTTCCCATCTGTTCTTAGTCGCATTAGAACCCTATTTGTGGCAATCAGGACCCATGTTACTATTAAGGGTGTAACCTTGACTGCCAGACTGATTAATGCTCTCCTGAATGTGGATGGCACAATGCTTATGGTTACTTTGTCTACCACGTTCTTACCAGCAGTAATGTCCGTAATGGCATCTTTCTCAAACTTCTCTGCATATAAAAACACGAGGGGGAAATTTGAGGCTTTACCTTTGACGATTATAACTACCAGAGATAGCCTGGGCAAGTATAGTATCAGATCTAAGCTCAAGGGTTTGAAGTATTTTGGCATCTTATTCAATAGAGACCTGATTAATATGGTTGATAAAAATCTTGCCCATCTGTTAGCAAAAATCTGAAATTACTACTCCAGATGTTCTCAAATCGCTCTCTTCCTCTGGGGCAGAGTTCAGGTGAATTTTAAGATGTTAACCCTTGATATAATTGCATCTTTGAGATGCTCCCACTCCTGATACACAAAATTGACACTGATAGTAAACTCTCCATTCGAGGTAGAAAGAAGCCTAGACAGTATCAAACTGGGGACCAAAACCAAGCCTGGCAAAAAAAATTCAAGCAAGCCCCATTCCCTTCCTCTCTCTTTCCCTATATTAATTTTCTGTCTCTCTTTCTCTCAATCTCTCTCTCTCTCTGGCTCTCTCTTCTTCCCTCTGCTGTGCCTGCTACCATAAACCTTTCGGAGCTGGAGACATAGATGGTGGCCTTTGACCTTCAAAACTGGCTTCCAATTACTCCTGCTCCTGAGTCTAGGTGAATCTCAGTAGGCTGCAATCTCAAACTATGGCAGAAGACCTCTGCATGCCCCACTTGAAAATGACCTACCTGGCACACTGTAACGACCTTTGTAAACTCTAATTCATTTTTTTTAAAGTGCCACCAATAAGGATCTAGGGGACGACAGGGAGCTGCCAAGGCCTGCTGGAGGTGTGCCGAGGAGCGCATAGACAGACTGGCTATAGGAGACATCAGGCATTTCCCCGGGAGGCTGGAAGGGTGGGGGCGTTTTATTAGTGGTGGGGGCTGGCTTATTTACTGGGGTCTGGTTTTGCAACGGTGCTCCAATATCGGCCCCCAGTAAAAAAAAGCAGCAGTGCACACCTGCGCACCCGCTGGGAGCTGGTCCAGGGCTGCTTTGGGGTTCTCAGTCTGGCGTTGGGCCTGGGCAGGGCCTTGAGAACAAGGACGCTGAACTGAACTGCCAGACCCAGAGCCTGAATCCGTGAGTAGAGGTACGAGGGGCTCTGGTGACACTGCCAAGGCAGACGCAGAGGAGTAGGAGGCATACGTACAGCTGCATCAAAGGAGCTCTTTACTTAACTAGACTGAGGGGCAGTAGCGGCCCGTGGTGAAAGTGCTGCCGGGCGGTGACGTGGGGCGGGGGAGGGGCAGGGTGGGGGGTAGTAAACTACGGAATACGGCCGATTAGAGGTAAGTAAACATATAAATAAATAAAACGAATTTCGTTGTGCGCGTTGCATCGCCCGGCAGCACTCCCACCACGGGCCGCTACTGCTGAGGGGGCCCCTGATTCCAGCAGGATGATTAGATCGGTGGGGACACAGCCATCAGTGGCCTGATTGCAGCTTCTGTAGGGCCAGACGGACCTTGCAGGTGCCACTCAGTACAGTGGAGCAGCACGAGACAGCGGGTTAAATGGCTGGGCAGAAAGGGAGGGGGAGACTGGGACCTCCCCCTTCTGAAGACCTGCGGGAGATACCCCTTGGAGAAACGTGCCTGGAGGAGATTCCTGATTTGAGGCAGGCAGCAGCCACCTCTGGGGACCGCACGGGGGGTGCTCGTGCTGTCTCGCGGCTACACTATGGCTCCTCGCAACTATGGGAATCTCACAGAGAGGGTAAACATCCTTGAAACTACTGCTGAAGATGCAGAGGGGAGACCCAGGTGCAGAAACATCCACATAATAGGGCCCCCAGAGGGCTGTGAGGGATCCACAATTGTGGACCACCTGGAGCAATGGTTTAAAGAGTTGGTCACTACTGAGGAGCTCACCCCCTTCGTTTCTATCGAGCGCACCCACTGGGTCCGGATGCAACACTCTCCCTTGGGTCCGGCCTCTCCCCATTGTTGCCAAGCTCCAGCACTTCAAACACCACAACGCAATCCTTAAGGCGGCCTGCTGAGCAGCACTCATTTTTTAAGACAATCATCAGATTCTTCTGTTCCCAGATTATACCCTGGCTGTTCTTGGGGGTGAAACGCAAACTAAGAGTCCTGGGCCTGCTCTATGCACTTCTTTTCCCCTCCAAATTGAAAGTTATCAGTGACAATGAGTCCTTGTTCTTTATGGAACAGTCTGAGGCTTGGGCCTAGCTGGAGGCTACAATGCCAAATGTGATCATGCCAGAGGACAGATCAGGGCTTCTCAGCTGCAGACACAGGTGAACATCAGCCCGGAGCATGCCTTCACCTACGACGGCAGTCAGTCTGACCTGGAGATGGCAGCATCCGTCGGTCAAGCCCAAGGGGATCATTCAGACTCCTCCTCAATGGCCTCTGAAGCAAGGAGCCCTTGCGATTCTGCCGGATTGGAAGTGGTAAGGCTCTGCATGTAATCCCCCAGATTGTGGACTAAGTCATATAAACTGATGGTGCGGTACTGGGGGGGGGCCTCAGGAGACCCTGGATCTGTGGAGTAATCCTAGCCGTGCCCAAAATATCAACAGTTCTCTGGGCTGAATGGAGGCCACCATTCGAGTCTGAATTGTACCATCAGGGACCTAGTCGGGGAGCACTCCTGGATGCTTTTTTACTGGTAACCTCCCCACTCCTGATGGATTGGATATGTTGTTTGGGCAACAGGCCATTGCCCGCAGTATTGCTGTTACTTACTGTTTGATGTTTGTTTACTCCTTTACCCCCAGAACATTGGGATCCTTGTCCCCATGTCATCATCTCTCAGGTGGGGCTCACCTATAGTCACCCTTTCAAATGCCAAATTCAGCCCATATTTTCCTCCACATGGAAACAGTGGAGAGGGACCGCTATTTTAGACACATGACATCCCACCCTTTAACATGCTAGCCTGGAATATCCATGGGATGCATACCTAACCAAATGTTACCGACTTCATATCTTTCGGAAACATAAAGAGATACACATTGCTCTATCACGAGTCACATATCACCCAAAGGGAGCCCTAACTCAGAAGGGGATCAGGTGTACACAACTAATTACTCTGCATATGCCAGGGGTGCCTTAATATGAGTGAGGGTGGGGACCCCGGTGGAGGTATTGTTGCAAGAGGTGGGCCCAGAGGGCAGGTTTGTTCTCTTTGAGGTGCGCCTGAATGGTAACCACTCCATGATAGGCAGCATATATGCCCCCAATAGATAGCAATCTCAATTCCTTATCACTCAGCTCAGCAAAGTGTGCGCACATCCCATATCTCCTCGGAGGAGATTTTAACAAGGTATTAGATCCTGACCTGGAGCAATCTCACCCGCCACTCCCCACAGTCACCACAGCTGGTAGCAGTGGCTGCAGCAATGGGCCTTGACAGATGCCTGGCACCAACAAAATACAGGAGTCCCACTTTACTCTTTCTATTCTACAGTTCATAAAGTTTACGCACACCTTCATTGTATTGTTTGCTCACACACTATTTGTCCTTACATCACCTCTCCAGACTATCTGGGTAGAGAAATCTACCACCATAAACCCCTAATGCTAGGTCTACAAGGGGGACACAGGGCATCTCCGATGCCAACCTGTAGGTTACAGCCTTTCACTCTTGAGGATCCACCATTCTGGGATACCCTAACCTGCTCGATCCAGGACTTCGTTGAGCACAATAAGGGCACAGCTTCCTCCTCAGCCATAGATTGGGAAGCCTTTAAAGTGTTCATCCAGGGGGAGTACATACAGATGTTGGTTGAGGTCCGACCTACCCTAATCCGAGAATTAGACGTGACTGGGAGTGAATACATAGAGGTGTAACAACGGGCAGCCACTGCTCCTGGGCTTCTTCATACCCTGAGAAGTCTCAGAGAAACAGTGGCTTAGATATTGGAGCACCCCCAATGCTTGAATTATGCATCCTACTCTGCTAGAGTACAGTCGGAGTAGGACAGGTCGAGTAGGATGCTGGCGTGTGTAGCTAATAGGGAGACCACGCTGCCTCCCTTGACCACTCTTTGAGACTCTGATGGTGGTTTTTCATATGCACAACGGGCTGCACATGATGCCTTCACCTCCTATTATGCAGACTTATACAAGCCCCCGATGAAGACCTGCCCTGAGCATCTGGCAAAATTCCTGAGGCCTATACCTCTTCCCAGACTCTCCATGATAGAAAGGGAAGACCTAGACTCCACCATAACAATTCAAGAGACAAACTAGTGATAATAGCTTTATCTGCTGGTAAGTCTCTGGGGACTGATGGCCTCCTGTTGGAAATCTATAAAACATCCCAAGGGGAGCAAGCTCCTAAGTTGCTAAAATTATATGAGGCGGCGCTGGAGTTGGGGTGCCTCCCAATCACGATGAGAGGCCTCCATGGTCTTACTATTAAAACCTGTGAAAGAACCCCTGGACATGGCATCCTATCGCCCCATTGCAATACTGAACATCAACTATAAAATCCCAAGTGCAGTTTTATCTCACAGAGTTAGGCAAATTTTACAACATATGATACACAAGGATCAAAACAGGTTTGTTCCTGAGCAGAATATATCCATGTACATCCGTCACCTTTATTGAGTGATGAAAGCGACCCAAAGTACAGTCTCCATGTGACAACACTAGTGTTAGATAGCCACAAAGCGTTTGACTCCCTTTATTGTTGTCCTGGAGTGGGTAGGCTTCGGATCCTACAAAACTAAGTTAATTCCCCTGCTCTACACCTTCCCCACTACACAAACTTGATTCGGGGATGTCTCTCGGATTCCGTCCTGGTCGGACGAGAACCAGGCAGAGGTGCCCCCTCTCAACTCTTCTTGTTGCTGTAGCAATGGAGCCCTTGGTAGCTGAGGTATGAGCTGAGGGGGTGGACTGAGGAATCTCTCTACCAGGTGGCCCCCACCTAATTTCTTTGTATATAGATGATGTCCTCCTCTTTTTCAAAGACATCACCTTCGACCTTTCATCTGCGGCCTCCCTTCTGACTGAGTTTGGCTCGGTGTCAGGACTCAATATTAGTTGGATTAAATCTAGCTTATTTCCACTTAAGGGAGGGGCAACCCCGCACATAATCGACATAAAGGGAGGATCTATTTACTGGGAGTCATTCTCAGTCTGGCATTTGAGGATCTGGATATTTCATGCACTCTCTGAATTACAAGATGGCATTTTGGGGGTGGTGGTCATCTTCATTCGCTCAAGCCTGCCCTTTTGGACATTTCTTCCCTTATCAGTGGCAGGCTGCAGCCCTAGGACCCTCTATTCCTTTGGGGACCTTCCTGTAATTCTCCCCCGATCTTCTTTTCGGGACCTTCACACCCTGCTGGAAGACTTAGGCTGGCATAGTTCACATAGATGGGTGGCTTTGTCTAAGCTTCAACTCCCATCAGATCAGTAGGGGCTTGGGTCCCCCAAATTTGAATTTTACTACCTAGCTGCCCAATTACAATGGCACATATACTGACTGGCGAGCCAGTCCCTGACCATTACACTGACTCGAGAAACACTCCTTAGACTCCTTCACCCTTATATTCAACCTCCCAGGAAGCCACCCTACTTATGCGGGTGAAGCATCTGCTTCATAAAAGTGGTGCATCTCCTTCCACCCCATGGCCCAGCTATACCATTGCTCAGCCTCCTGACAAGAGGGGGCATCTCTCCGGCCAACAACTTCAGCCGTGGGAGGAGTTTGGACTGTCCTGTGTGTGGGAGACCTGTTCCAGAATGGCCATGTAATGTCATTTAAGGAACTAACTGAACATGATGCCCTCTCTGAAGGCCAGTTTCTCCTATAAGTGAAGTTGAAGGGGGCGTTCGGGGATATATGGGCAGTGCACAAGACCGAAACAGAAACACACCAATTGATACAAACGGTGCGCACATTGGGTGAGAATTCGAGGGTTGATCAGCTGGATTAATAAAGCCCTTATTGTGCACACCGAAACATCATTACTTCTTCTGCTAAATGAGGCCCCATCCGACTTCTTCTCTGAATCAGGGGCGATGCGGCCTTTACCCCCGACAGGCTTCTCTTCCTCTGCCCCCTGGGCAGCACCCACGCTTCTCGTCTGATTAGGGTTCCATATCCCAGAAATACGAGATTGGGGCAAATTGCTGGCCCCTCCCACTCCATTTATAGTCCATGGACCTCCAGCGCCTCCTTGATTTAATGGTCACCTTCTTCTCTCCATTCACTTCTTTATCGCCTACCTCAGCCTCACCAGTTAGGCCCCTTTACTTGCATTTGACTGGAATGAGGCGCAATGTTATCGGACGTACTCTATCACAGGGTTGCATTGATAGAAGAGACACAACTACTGTACGATGGACGAGTTTGCAATTATGTGATTTATGGTTATACCTGTGTTTAATACATGTCTAAAAATACTCAATAAATAAACGAGTTTAAAAAAAAGCAATGACTTTACAAATTGCAACTGAAGCAGAGTAATCTATTTGATAACTGCCCCTGTGGGCTTCGTTATTTTGGCATAGCCAGTCCTAAAATTCAAACAAGGATAAGTGAGCACAAGAGTATAATAAGATGTGGGAGACTTGCTACAAAACTGACCCATCACTTCCTTCAAATCAAACACACTGAAAAAGACGTGGAATGGGTTATTGACAAGCCATGGATTTCTAACACTGAGAAAAATCCTAAAAGAAACCCATTTGAGCGTGAGCAATGATGGATATATAGGACTGGCAGGTACAAGAATGGGCTTCATTACGGCATTTCCTGGCATCAGATCAATACTCACAGATGCAATCGATAATTGGCATTTCAACCCCACCACGGATCGTGCTGTAACCAGCATGTGCAACTCTACTGTCAACATGTTAGCCAACATTATATTAGTGGCTATAAAATATTTTATTTATTGTTATTTGGCATTCCTCAGTTTTACCGTTTTTTTTAATGGGTTATGAACATTCATTAAACAAATTCAAACTATGTGGCCTTTGAAAATGGCCGCCGCGGTGCTGATATGGTCGACTTCCCTGTATCGACCTCCGATAACATTTCCACTGGACAACGCGAGATGCACGCCGGCACCAGCACCCTGAATACCCCTTCCTACACTGAGTAGATAATCGCCGGAGTAACTGAGGAGGCAGCTAGTGCGGCTGTGATCTACTCTTGAAGAAGTAAGTGCACACTGTGGGGCATATTTACGTTCCCTGGCGCATCCCTGCATATCAGCAGGGATGCGCCAGGGAAAATGCGTCACGCTAGTTTACCCTTGCGCCACGTCCGATGCGCCGCATTTACAATGCGGCGCATCGTGGCGCAAGGATAAGCAGATGCGTGACGCATCTGCCGGCGGAAGGTTGGCGCAGTGCTGAAGTCGTGTCGCAAGCGCGACGCAACTCCAGCACTGTTCCAACCTTCCCTATCCCTAACATGGTGCGTCAATCCTTACGCCTGCTTGAAGCAAGGATTTGGCGCACCAGCGTCGGAAAAGTGACTGCGTGAAATCTTGTAGATTTCACTACGTCACTTTTCCGAGGCGTACCTGCGCCGGAACGCCCCCCCCCTGCGCCGGTACGCCCACATGAAACCTGACGCAGGTTTCATGTGGCGCAGGGGTTTACTACGTGACGCATCTCCCTAGATGCGTCACGTTGTAAATATAGCGCAACGCGGCGCATGGTTTGCGTCACCGCTGCGTCACTTGTGTGACGCAACGGCGGCGCAAAAGTGGCGCAAGGGGCTTGTAAATATGCCCCATAGTGCTCATGGGGGTTTTGTTTCTTGTGCCTCAATACTTCAGTGTATTGAAATTTCTCTTGACATAGGCTGTGACTTGTTGGTATGTTGTCTGGTAAAGGGGCTGGTGTCTTATCCACAATTTAGCAAGGATGAACCGAACCATGTATATGCTTAAGCTCCATTTATATCTTATAAAAACGTCAGACAATCAAGGGGAATGTTTCCTATAACAAGTTTGCAACAAAGACTACCATGCAAGCCCTAAAACAGCTTTGCTTCAAAAGTTAAAAAAAAAGCTTATCATCTTCTATAAGCACCATAATTCCTAAAAATGATACAAGAGTAATCGTACCTATGTATAAAAATTATGCTCCCCTTTTTAAAAAAATAAATAAAATGTGTGACTACAGGGTGACACCGTCTCCTTGTTCCCTGCTTGAGAGCAACTAATTTAACCATAGGTAAGATGATGACATGTTAATACCAATTAATACTGTCTTGTGTAATGCTCAGCATGATCTACACCTGGCACGTTGAATGGAGCATTTCACTTGTGTGTGCTGTGTCCACATGTGCTCGCACCAATTACTTGATGTTACATTTTTATGTTCTAGTATTCATGCTGAGTTTTGCTTGACTCTTCCCTATTCATAGTGAATAAAAGATGAAACATTCCTTGACCGTTGGGTAATGAATGTCCTCAACTGAGGGACAAATGGCATTTTACTCAGGACAATAGCATGCTAAAATAGGCTTTACACATAGTTAATGCTTTTTTATAGCCGGAGACTGACATAGGTCCCTAAAAATGCTGCAGACTCATTGGAGTCCTTTAAAATGGCTGAAACATGTGGATTAGTCCAGATAAAAGGGTACTATTAGCCCACAACCATCCAGGGCCGGTGGTGGTGCCTGGTGCGACAATCTTTTTTAGCGCCCCCCCCCCCAGACTTCCTCCTCGTATCCCCTCACTACCACCTGGCAAAAGGGCCCCTCATCTCTCCATAGTCCCTCATTCCTAAACATTTCATTTGTTTTCAAGCGCTGGTAAAGGCTGTTTTTTACCAATCCACTCAACTATCCACTTTAAATACAGACCTGTTCTTTGCAGCAGGCATGTTAACCCGTTGCGCTACTTTATGGCAAGTCAAAACTGCCACTAGACAAAACTCTGATCTCTCTCTAGCAGCAACATTAATCACAAGAGTTATCTTGACATTTTTATTGCTTCCTGAAATCTGGATGAGCAAGGAACTCTGAATCAGCTGTTTTTAATCGTAAATTATTGCTAAACACAGCGCCTCCTCTTGAGGTCAGCGCCCAGTGCGGTGGCACCGGTCGCACTGCCCTAAAACTGGCCCTGCAAACATCATTGATAACGTCTTTGTTATCCCAGGTTTTTTTTAATACAGTCACGGCCACCATAAATAAAGGATTTGAATAGGATTACAAAAGCCATTTATTTTTTTCTCTTTTTTTTCTCTGACACTGGAGACTTTTCTCTCCCTAAATAATAACACAAAAACCCTTGCTCTGACGAAAGGTGGTAGTAACCCATTTGAACTCACCTGAGTTCAAGCGTGGGAATGCCCAATGATAAGGCATGTTCCAATTACGTGGGTGAGGGCTTGCAATTCCCTGCGGCATATCTGTGCCCCACTGCTTTTTCAGATATGATTTGCCCTGTTTTTCTTTAGATGTGTGTGTTATATGGGAAGAGGTGTCAGCGACTAGCAGTCTCATGCACACACCATCTGTGCAACTATTGCTGCTTAAGGACATGATGGATATTATTGTTCAAGCCAATCTAGGACAGCGATGGCTGCCTATGGCACTGGACATTACTAAAGTGTGTATAATGGGACATTGGAGGAAGTCAACACAGTTACAAGTCGTGGTGAGTGGCTGACTGAGACACGAAAGGTGTTAAGCTGCAAGCGAGTGATACATATGGCAGCACCAGACTGAGATTTTTTAACAGCTCTTTGACCCCTTATTGCAACCCCTAATGCATGCATGACACTGTTGATGTTTACTCTGGGGGCTTCAACGGCATCATGGGCACTGTTAGCGCTTTTGATTTCAATTATACTTTTTCTTATGCTATGTGCCATGGCTGTGCTTCTATCACACCTGTGTTCCCATGTCAAGCAGCCATGGGAGTAGCTAGAAAATTAAAATAACCCCCACTTTGAACCAAAGGTCTGATTGCACCAAGCAGGTGAGCAAGTGAGACCGAACCTTCCTAAAAGAGCTCCCTTGTCTCCTACATCCAAACATCTATCTATTTATCCTTTCACATTTCCATCCACAATTTCACCTTTATATTCTGTCATTCATACCTTCTTTCATCCATCATTCAATCTTTCCCCATTCCATCTATCAAGTGACCATTCCATCCATCCATCCATCCATTCACACATCCATCATCTGTGCATGCATCCATCCACTTATATAACAACCATTTGACTTACTCATCCATCCATAAAGCCTTTCATTCATCTATTGATCCTTTTGTCAATCCATTCATCCATCCTTCCTCTCAGATTTCTATTTACTCTGCCATCCATCCTTCCTCTCAAATTTTCATTTACTCTGTCATACTTTCACCCACCCACCCATCCATTCTCTCAAAATTCTATTTAGCCTACTATCCTGACACCCACTGATCCATCCATCCATCCATCCATCCATCCACCCACCCACCCACCCACCCATCCATCCAAATTTCCATTTACTCTGCCACCATTTCACCCATCCTTCCATCCCTTCTTCCTCTCAGATTTCCATTTACTCTACCATAATTTCACCCACCCATTCCCATTCATCCTCTCAGATTTCCATTTACCCTGCCATACTTTTATTTACTCTCCTTTCACCCACTCATCCACCCATCCTTTTACCCACTAATCTACCCATCCTTTCAACAACACATTCATGCTTTCACCCATCCATCCTTTCAACCACACATCCATCCATCCTTTCATCCACCCATCATTTCACCCCCTCATGCAACGACTCGTCCATCCTTCTTTCCCTCTTTCATCAACCCGTCTTTCGTTATTGCTTTTAGCAATAAATATGAGCTTTTATTTGCCAAGTTGCAGATGAAAGAGGCCCATAAAGAATTCCATCACCGCTGTAGCTGCTAAAGTGTGTGTGTGGGGGGGGCGGGGGCAGGGGGGGTATGATACTCCTGGAAGCAGTCTACCATTTACTAACTCTCTGTGCGATACGAAACATCCTCAATCAATCAATCAGGGGCTTATAAAGCGCGCCACTCACCCGTGAGGGTCTCAAGGCGCTGGGGGGGAGGGAGGGGAGGTGGCTCTGGATCAGTCGAAGAGCCAGGTCCTGAGGTCCTTCCTGAACGTGTGCAGGGTCGGGGAGCGCCTGATGTTCAAAGGGAGCTCGTTCCAGGTTTTGGCTGCGATGTAGGAGAAGGCTCTCTCGCCGGTTCTGTGTCTGCGGATGCGGGGGACCTCTGCTAGGGCCAGGTCAGCGGAGCGGAGGTTCCTCTTGGGTATGTGGAAGGATACTCTCTCGTTGAGGTATTTGGATCCGATGTTATGGAGGGATTTGTAGGCGTGGGTGAGGAGTTTGAAGGTGACCCTCTTCTCGACGGGGAGCCAGTGGAGGCCTCGTAGGTGTTGGCTCACGTGCTCATGGCGCAGTGTCCCGAGGGCGAGTCTGGCAGCGGAGTTCTGGATGGTCTGGAGTCTATGCAGGAGAGTTTTGTTGATTCCGGCATAGAGGGTGTTGCCTTAATCCAGTCTGCTGGTGATGAGTGCGTGGGTGACGGTCCGTCTGCAGTCGGAGGGGATCCACTTGAAGGTCTTACAGAGGATGCGAAGGCAGTTGAAACTAGTGGATGCGACAGTGTTGATCTGGCGGTTCATGGAGAGGGAGGAGTCAAGGATGATGCCGAGATTCCGAGCGTGGTCTGTGGGGGTGGGTGGGCTCCCGAGGGTGGAGGGCCACCAGGTGTTGTCCCAGGCGGAGGTGCAGGGTCCGAGGATGAGGACCTCGGTCTTCTCTGAGTTTAGCTTCAGGCAGCTGTCCTTCATCCAGGCTGCCACGTTCTTCATGCCTTCCTGGAAACAGAGTCTGGTTTCTTCGGGATTCTTCGTGAGCGAGAGGATGAGCTGGGTGTCGTCGGCATAGGATACGATGCTGAGCCCGTGCTCTCTGACGATGACGGCGAGGGGGGCCATGTAGATGTTGAAGAGCGTGGGGCTGAGTGAAG
Source organism: Calotriton arnoldi (assembly GCA_963921515.1). Classification (NCBI taxonomy): domain Eukaryota; kingdom Metazoa; phylum Chordata; class Amphibia; order Caudata; family Salamandridae; genus Calotriton; species Calotriton arnoldi. The sequence continues at coordinate 77,791 of CAWUFW010021725.1, read as the reverse complement.
TTCCCTGGGGTACTCCACAGTTGATTTCCGTGGGTTCGGAGAGGAAGGGAGGGAGTCGGATCCTCTGGGTTCTGCCAGAGAGGAAGGATTGGATCCAGTGGAGGGCGGCTCCTTGAATTCCCACGTCGTGCAGTCTGGCTGCGAGAGTGCAATGTGAAACGGTGTCGAAAGCTGCTGAGAGGTCTAGAAGGAAGAGGGCCGCGGTGTGTCCCTGGTCGAGTAGCATGCGAATGTCGTCAGTGGCGGCGAGGAGGGCGGTCTCGGTGCTGTGGTTGCTGCGGAATCCCGACTGGGAGGCATCCAGGATGGAGTTCTCTTGTATGAAGGTGGTCAGCTGAGTGTTTACGAGTCTCTCGGTGACTTTGGCCGCAAAGGGGAGGAGAGAGATGGGCCGGTAGTTTTTCAGGTCCGTTGGGTCGGCTGATGGTTTCTTGAGGAGGGGTTTTACCTCTGCCTGTTTCCAGTCGTCTGGGCAGATGCCAGATCTGAGGGAAGCATTGATGGTGCGTCCTAGTTCGGGTGCGATGACGGTGGCGGCCCTGTGGAAGATGTGCGGTGGGCAGGGGTCCGTAGGGGCTCCAGAGTGGGTTTTATTCATGGTCGCTGTGATGCTTTCGACGGTCGCGGGATCCCAGGACGTGATGGTCGGCCTGTCGGTGGCGGTGGGTAGGGGGGTGGTGGTCATCGTTGGTTCGCTGAAGTTGTCATAGAGGGCCTTGATCTTCAGATGGAAGTAGGTGCTGAGCTTGTCGCAGAGTTCCTGGGAAGGTGTGACGTCCGTGGCTTCGCAGGTGGGTTTTGCGAGCTGCTGTATGACGTTGAACAGTTCCTTGGTGTTGGTTGCGTTGGTCTGGACTTTGTCTCTTATGAAGGTCCGTTTGGTATCTCTTATGCGCTGGTGGTATTCCGTCAGGGCGCTCTTGTGGTCGTTACGTGCTTACGTAGTTTTCAGGTTTTGCCAGGTTTTCTCTAGGCATCTGCAGGAGCGTCTGGCTTCTTGAAGTTCTGTGGTGAACCAGGCGGCTTTCGGCGGGCATTGTTTGGCGGGGCGGCGGAGGGTTGCGAGCTTGTCGGCGCAGCAGGCGATCCAGCGGTGGAATTCCTTGGCTCTGGAGTTGGTGTCAATTGTGGGGCTGGGGGGGTCTTGGAGGAGGGTGGTGTTTAGGAGTTCCTCTGTGACCTGGCTCCAGTTCCTATGTGGCGGGCGTAGGGTGGGTTTGGGTGCGGTGGTGGTGTTGAAGGTGAAGTGGACGCAGTGGTGGTCAGTCCAGATGGGCTGGGTGGTGTGGCAGAAGCGGATGTTTGTTCCTCCCACGAAGAGGGGGTCGAGGGTGTGGCCCGCTCTGTGGGTGGGCGTGTTGACGATCTGCTTCAACCCTAGGTTGGCGAGGTTGTCAAGGAGAGCAGTGGAGTCGGGGTTGTTGCTGTTGTCGAGGTGGAAGTTCAGGTCACCGAGTAGAATGTAGTCCGTGGAGGTGATGGCGTGGGGAGCGGCGAGCTCGGCGATGGTAGTCGCAAGGTGGGTGCGAGGACCTGGCGGTCTGTAGATGAGGGTGCCACGTAGCGTGGTCCTGGGGCTTGTCTGGATCTGGAAGTGGAGGTGTTCTGTGTTGGAGTGGGGGTCGCTCATGCTGGATGTGGAGAGGCGGAGGGTGGTCTTGTGTGTGATGGCGAGTCCTCCTCCTGGGCAGTCTTTCCTCTGGATCTTGTAGCCGTCAGGGATGGCGGTGGCGAGGTCGGGACCGGAGGTGGCGTTGGTCCAGGTTTCCGTGAAGAAGGCGACGTCGGGCGAGAGGGTGTCGAGCAGGTCCCAGATCTCAATGGCGTGACTGTGCAGGGAGCGCACGTTGAGCAGGATGCAAGTCAGGGTTTTGGTGGTGTGTGCGTTGGGCGTTCCTTCGGCGGTCGCGGGGGCTCTGTCGATGGTGAAGGATTTGCGGCAGGGTCTGCACGAGAACTGCCCGTGTGTGCTGTTCGGTGAAGATTTTGCGCAGTTGGCGTGTCTTCCGGGGTTGAGTGCGTGGAGGGTGGTTGAGTTGTAGCGGTGAGGCCTCGGAGAACCAGGAGTCCTGGCGCTGGCCGCGGTCGGGTCTCTGACGGGCGCAGACGGACTTGCCTTAGGCGCGCCGGTGGCGCGACCGCGCAGCGGCCGCCATTATGTAGGGGAGGGGGAAGGGACGAGTTGCTGGGAGGCGGGGAGGTCAGGGGGAGGGGTCACGGGTGGACGCTGCAGCGGGAATGGCAGAGAAAAATGGCAGGAAGAGTAAGGCAGTGAAAAAAAGAAATTAGGCACAATCAGGCAGAGTAAAGCAGAGAAAAAAGAAAATTAAATACAGTCAGGCAGAGTAGGGGTAAAACAATGGAAAATAAACACAGTATGTCAGAGGCAGAGTAAAAGGGTAAAACAGTGAAAACAGTGAAGGGTTAAGCCTCACCTGGTTAACGGTCTGATTACTCACGCTATCCCTGTAGTAAGCCCCCAACTATTGGTCCCCACTTCCTTATCCCTTCCAGAGGTTCTATGTGCTTTGTTGTTGATCAATGAACCCATTCACACATCATTTCCGTCCTCTTCGTTTACCAAATGCGATTAGCTTAATATTGTCACTATGGTATTTGGCAATTGAATGCAGCGCTTTCTCATTGTAGATGATTGTATTTTGACATTGACGAATAATATCTAATATTTGACAGTCCTGTTTATGGGTATGAATTGTTTTCTGGCTTTTGCTTTAGTGGCTCAAGGTATCTGTTATTGACATTGTACTGCCATTCCCTTGATATGACTGTAAAACAAATTGTGAAAAACATTACCTTTTATTCCAAACTCCATAATGGCAGATCATGCAGTTGAATCCTGTATTGAAAAAAGGCGTGCTTTTCAGGAAGTCTCAGCAACGTTGGCATTTGTAGAAAAGATTTTGGTATGATAATTATTGGTTGCAATGATCTTTTCCGTGCATAATTGTGAGAGATCTGAAAAGCACTTGCGTTTGATTTATTTAAATTAGTTGTTCTTACACTCGCAGTGTATCTTAAGCAAATCTCAATTCAAAGATGCCTTTGTTATTTTTCGTGGTCTGTTACTTGCTCTCCCATCTTTCCACTTAAATTCCTTGAGACTGCATGTTTTACAATGCATTTAAAAATTAACACCCTGGAAGCAGAGATGGGACTATTGGAGAGAAGTGTGAGGATGGAGAGTGATGATGAATGCATCAAAGACGAAAATTAAAGGTTCACGAATTTCAAAGTGGTGCTAAAGAAAAATGTGAATAGTGAATAAATATGCAGCTATTTATAGGTAGAAAATGCATAAAGGCTATCTCAGTTTTCAATAGTTTCACATTTTAGGAAAAGGATAAAATACTTGGAAAAGCTGAAGCCGCCATAAATCGATTGGAAAGGACATATAAGACAAAGGAACATGTCATAATGAAAATATATTGAAATGCAAGAGGCCCCCCATATGAATCGGGGAGCAGAGCATTATGAATTTGCTGTTGTACTACATAAACACAGCAGTATAAACATTCTGAGTAAACTTGTTGATAATTCTGGCTGTGAGCAATATTTCACGCCAATAGGACAGTAAGTACGTTTGCACCAGTGAGTTATTATTGACCCCTGTTGGATGATCTCTGAACAATGACAACTTTATTAACTCTACCTTTGGCTAGGTATTATCCACCAGACATTACTTCAAGCGACTTCAATATCACCGTTATTCAACTGCATAAAACGTCTGGCATTGACTCTAGAAGAAAAAGACAGATAAAAAATTAAAAGAGCCTATTGAATACACTAAGGGGTTTTAACATTAAAAATCATTTTAACTTTGAGATATATGCCAAAAACAGCATCCAAACCTAGGCATATATATATATATATATATATATATATATATATATATATATATATATATATATATCTATATGTATGTATATGAAGAAACCTCGCTCTTCAACACGAACCCATCCGCAGGAGACAAACGAGAGTGGACCCAAAGTAAGTGCTATTTTATTTTTATTGCTTAGAAAATAGTTCACGGGGAAAAAAAAAAAGAAAATAGCTCACGTGTGTGTAAGCAGCCCATTTTTAGTGGCAAGAATACATTTCTTTTGAACCACCGAGTCTCGGTATTGCAATAGTTGTGATAGATCTGATACCGGTATTGCAATAGTTGTGATAGATCTGATACCGGTATTGCAATAGTTGTGGTAGATCTGATACCGGTATTGCAATAGTTGTGATAGATCTGATACCGGTATTGTAATAGTTGTGATAGATCTGATACTGGTATTGCAATAGTTGTGATAGATCTGATACCGGTATTGCAATAGTTGTGATAGATCTGATACCGGTATTGCAATAGTTGTGATAGAGCTGATGCTCCATCCATTCTTTCATATGCGTCTGATTGGTGTAGCTAGTAAACAGAACGCAGTTCAACGCTAGGTTTGATGATGGAGGAGGTGCGTTAATGTTGTTATCCATCGTTGGCTCAGAGTACAGCATGCGAATTTGGGGGCATATTATCAACACACATATCGCCGCTTTTTCGGCACATAGAGCCGAAAAAGCTGCGATTTTTATATCGCACAATCATCAAGGCAGCGCTAACATGCATTAGCGCATGTTAGCTGCCGCTTACGTAACGCTTCGCATCTTAGCGATATACATCACTAATTAGATGCAAAGTAGGCGTTCCTTCTTCAAACAACATGAATAAGGTCGCAAACACGTCATCGCGGTATTAACAACGCGGCCAAGGAACCGCGAAGCGATATTAAAAGCCGCGCTAACCGCAGTTATCGCCGGTTTCTTACGTCTGCTTAAAACCTGACTTAGGCATCTTTTGTATGGGAGGTGGATCCTCTGGTTAGGTCCACACTCCCCTATTATCAAGCATTTCATGAGCGCTGTGAAATCCTCGCTGGATTTCACGCGCTAATCCTGTTATTCTGCCTCTATCGCTGGAATTACATCGCCTGTTAGCAAAACGATGATGATACGTCGCTAACACTGCGATGTAATCCAGCGATAATGTAAATCGCGATGATTATCGCATGGCCTTGGTAATATGCCCATAAGTGTGGAGATGTCGATACTTTGATTTCAATGGTCCCTCTTTGTAGTACTAGTAAAACCCACTTTGATGTGGCTTGAGGTGCACCTAACCATGTATTATAACAGGGGATTAAATGACTTATTCTCCAGTGCTTTTGTGATAGTAGTAGGTGCCTTCTCCATGGTGCAAGAGCTACATGCAAGATGGATCACTATGTGAGTTGCCATTGTTACTGCTATTAGTTTTTAATTATATATTGTTCTTGAAATAGGGGTATTCAACTGTACGTGTACATGCTTTTGTCACAGGCTAAATGCGTACGTACATGTGCAAGCACCACTAGAGTGAAAAAGCTAACAAAAATGGAATAATATATTATACTAATATTTGTGTTACAGCGTTTCACCTTAAGGGCCTGTATTTTTAATTGCATTTATGAACACAGTTTACCAAAAGATGAATAACAAAGTTGCTCTTTTGTTCCACTTGAAATATTCTAGATCTGCAGTCAGGGCCGGACTGGCTACCGGGCGTTTTGGCATGCTGCCGAGCTGGGGGCTGATTTCGTTGATGGGGACCTGCGTGTGCTGAACGAAATTAGTTTTGCTTTGTTGATTTAGAAGCACAAGCAGGTCTCCATCAACAAAATTAGCCCCCACCGCAGTGACATCAGCCCCCAGCTCGGCAGCATTCCAAAACGCCCGGTAGCCAGTCCGGCCCTGTCTGCAGTAACAGATCCAAAGGGCCTCATGCGCACTTTCTTCCCCAGTTGAGTATCACTGGTGCCTAATAATTCCAGATACTAAAGGCAGATACTAAGGGGCATATCATCAAGCCGGCGATAAGAAATTATCGCCGCTTTAGCGTCTGTTTTCAGACGAAAAGCGGTGATAATTTTATCGCTGTATTAGCAAGGCCACGCTATTGCGTGAATCCTTGCCCTATCGCCCTTTTCCATAACGCCACCTTTGCATCTCTAATGAGATGCAAAGTGGGCGTTCCGTCCCAAAATGACTGGAGAAATGTCGTTAACCGACATTTCTCCAATTATCAAGGGAATCCCCAACAAGCATAGCGATGAGAAAAGTAGCTCTAACCTTGGTTAACGCTACTTTCCTTACGCATGCTTTTAGTTTGACTTAGCCATGATATCCAATGGAAGGTGGATATCATGGTTAAATATGCCCAGCCCTATCAACAAGCTATCGCCAAATGTCGTGCGATTATCGCTGGATTTCCAGTGATAATCGGACATTTGGCGGCTTGCGCCAGGAATTTTATCGATTCTGAGATAAGCGTTGCTAATAGCACGCTATCCCAGCGATAAAAATCATCGATCGCCGGCGATAAATATCCTAGCGCTAAGTGCGCTTAGCGATATTTATCGCCGGTTGTTGATAATATGCCCCTTAGTGCCTGATTACGATCTTGGCAGATGGGATACTCCGTCACAAACATGACGGATATCCAACCAACAAAATTACAAGTTCCATAGGATAGAATGGAATTGTAATTTGGCCGACGGGCTATCCGTCACATTTGTGACAGTGTAACCCTGTCGCCAAGGTCGTAATCAGACCCTAAACCAGAAAATAAGGATCAGCACAATCTTCTGAGCAGAGATTGCGGGGCATATTTTCAAAGTGTTCACGCAAGTGAACCTGAGGAACTGCCTGAACCGAAGAGAGCAGAACCGCATCATATCTTTAAAGAAAGAAAAATATGCCCAGGCAGGCACACCGTTTTAGAGCAATACCATGTCTACAAGTCTTTGGAGATATGGGCTTGCATCAAAATCCATGGGTGAATGCACAGGAGTGCCCATGCACCACCCATGGAACGCCTCCCTCATGCAAAATAACAGGAGGCAGCCTGCTACTTCGCGTTACTTTTTTAAAAGAAAATGTAACAAGGCAACACAAATAGCCATTTATGCTGCTTTTGAATACCAAAAGAGATTAACCATAATGCTTCTCCTTGTTTTCTTTCAATGAAAAATGATTTTCCATTAACTGTCTTTCATTGCCCTGCAGCCCCTCTGGAAATGGAGAATTGGGGTGCAATTTCTCACAGCGGTTATTTAAGGTCATCCAGGTAAACGGTTACAAAAGCCAGGAAAAAGTAGGAATGTGAACAACAAACGCATATTTAATGGGACAGTGTCAGAACATAAGCTTCGAAAAATGTTTTCAATGCGGAGGAAAAGATTTACAAATACATATTTGTGAATTACAGGATCTGTAGAATAAGGATAACCTGTAGATGTAGGGTTAGGTGACAGGTTTTATGTCAGGGAAGTTTGGAATATAGCATCTTTGTCTGTTGTACGACTGGGGCCCTTCTGAGTCTGTCTGAGAAATAACTATTCTTTCAAGGATTAAGGATTTCCTAATGAATCAGACTCAGGGTGACTCACCTGAATGCTACTCACGTTAGTATCCTAACCAGAATAAAATGTGCATATACCTCGCAGGAATTGTAAGAAGTGGCAACAGGATTTACACCATTTTCAGCTCAAATGCATTTACCCTATTGTATTGGATGTAATTTATCACATCAAAAGCTTAGTGCTGGTTTATTTATGTTTTAACAGATATATATTTGAGGAATCTTATGCAATTCAAATAAGAGTAATGTTCAAATGCGTTCCTTTATTTTAAGCCTAAATAATCAAGTGCTGCTATAGACTTCCAAATGGATGCTTTTACTATCCATAAAAACCTGAACATTTTCCAGTTATTGGAAGAGACACGTGTACATATTTCATTATGGAAATATAATTTAATGAAACCCAATAAAAAACTGATGAGACAATGGTCTAGCCTGCAATAAAGAGTTATTTAATCTCCACTTCCTAGAACTGTAATTTCTGACCTGAAGGTCAAAGTCGATCGTGTCCATTGCTTTAATATTTTCCTAGAGAGCCTTGTGTACACACACATAATCAGTTAAAGAATTAAAATGGCTCAGTGCTAAGTAAAAGTAAACATTCTGGAAACAGGATGAAGCACTTTCCACAGCTCAGATAAGTCACATACATCAATCGAAGGGACACTGAGTGCAAAGGGAACTAATTAACCTTTCAATGACAGCTCAGTACTGCAGGAGACTGTTGGTTTGATCACTAAAAGAGCTACTGCAAGGACAATTCAGTTTTGTACTTCACTTGATATGTAATAACAACAACACAAATTATTATTATTATTTATTAGTATTATTACTATTATTATCAGTAGTAGTAGTAGTAGTATAACAATTGTCATGTCACCTACAAATTCACACTGGATTTGTGAGTAACAATCTAAGCCCCTCCTACCAGTTTTTCAAATCAAGCAGAAACAAATCGGGCACACAATTATTCACACTTTTTAATGATTTCGTATAAGTAGTAACAGCGCCAATTCAGACTTTTTGACAAAATATCAGTTTTTCTTAATATCAGAGGTGGTTTTACTGTGGTGTAGGACATGTAGCCATGCAAAGCACAGTAAATACAGTCAGTAGCTGTTTTTATTATTTGATCTGAATTAAATCCAAATAGTTGTGTGCTGAAGTAAATTGTTGTGCATGTGAGAAGTTGGCCTGGTATATGCTGTCCACTAATCAAAGTAAGCACCCTGCACCAGTCCAAACGACCCTTATGATGTATGAGGTCAAAGATAACCTTTAGAAAGCTATCCTAGTGGTAGCTGTGGAGAGCAGCCTTCAGGCTTATTCTTGAAGGAATGTAAAGCAGCTTGTTTTACCAGAATATCACCTCCTATATTGACTAAATGAAAGGAGAACCACACAGTAGTTATATAAAAATATGTATTTATTAATATGACACCCTCTACTGTCCTCTACATGAGGAGAGAACATAAAGCACACAATACAAGATCAATAAAACAGTTGTTAGTAGCACAATGCACATTGGGCTCCAGGAGGAGACCAAACCATATACTAAAATAGTGGTTTAACAGTCACGACTGAGATCAAGACAAGGTCTGGAGCATGTAGAATCCTTGGGACCACAAGGAACCACCCAAGGTGAGTAGATAGGGACCCCACGGAGGACGGGTGCAGTGTGTTAACACGACCGTGGGCTCCGTACAATTCTATGGGGAAGTCGCGGTTACACTTTTAAAGTTTAAGGACCCTTCTAGGAGGACTTCGAGCGAACCCTCTGGAACTTAAGAGTTTGAAGAGCCACCCTACCCGTGGATACCATAGTATCTGAGTTACCTATCCCAGAGGAGCCGGGTGCATAGGTCTGAACTGGCGTCGGAAACTTCCGTCGTTCTCAATGGAGGGCTGTGAAGAAGTACTGCTGTCATGAAGGTGAAGAGGGTCCGGTGGAATCCAAGCCTGGATTAAGGAAGGAAGGAACCTGAAAGCAGAGGGGACAGAGTCTGGGTCACTTCAGAGTGACCAGGGGCTCGGTAGACGAATGCCCACCGATGTCGGTGCTTCAGGTGCGAAGAAGGGATGCTTGACTCTGCAGCCACGAGGACCAGGAGATGTTGAGGACAACCAGGAGCCACACGTGAGCTGTCCCATAAAGGATGTCGAGTGCTGAGGGGTCGGTGTCCGGCTGGAGCACCAACAAGCCTTGGCAAAAGCAACCCATGTAGGAAGGTCAAACAGGTTACGGTGTAGACCAGCAAGTACCAGGGGACTCACCAAGCAATGGGGAGTCAGGGCACATCTGTAGCAACCAGGAAAGCCCAACAGAAATCAAGATGACCCTCAGAGAGACCCACAGGTCAAAGGACGAGGAGTCGCGAGGGGACCTCAGGCAAGATTGCAAAGTACCAGCCCACGGAGCACTCGGTGTGAGAAGGCCGGAGTTCTTTGGTGCAAATATTGCTCAGGGTCAAGACTACACGGAGTCCAATGCACAAGCTCGGGAAATGCCAACAAGCATAGGCAACTGCAAATGGATGATGTGCACAGAGGTTCGGGTTATGCAGTCCCCACAAGGGATACTAGCCTCAAACTTGCTCAGAGGGCAGATCAATCTTGAGGACCTTCGAAAACCCACCTCCTGTGTTACTAAAATCTTCGAAGTCCGCAGGAGCTTAGGAGCAGCAGACCAGTCAGTTGTGTTAAGGTGCCTGCTAGGGCAGGGGAGTGACTCCTTCACTCCAAGGGAGATTCTTCAGTTGTCCTTAGTGCACCACAGGTCCTTCACGGAGCCTGTATGGAGCAAGGGCACAGACAAAGCTTTGGACGGAGAGGGAAACGAAGTCGGGCCCAGTCGAAGTCCAGCGAAGTCCAGCATGTCGAGACGGTCGAAGGTCAGTGGTTTCTTCTTGTAGAATCTTGTCCACGTAAAATCTAAAGTCTTACAGCCAGGTAAGCCCTTATGTACCCACAGGAGAGGGTTGAACAGATTTGGGGGACCCTCCTAGGGGAGGGTCAGGACAGAGGGGTGGTTACACCCATGTCCTTTGTCCAGTTTCACACCAGAGCAGGAGCCAATGGCTCCCAGAACTGGTTTGAGCTGGACTATGCACAGCGATACCTAGTGTACCCCTGGTGCAGACTTTCATGCACTCTCAGAGTGCACCCACCCAGCCCCACTACACTAAATCCTGTCTGGGAGGTGGTCACACCTCCCTGTGACAGGATGCCTATTGTGCTGCCTTCCTCTGCTCGAGCTTGGCTCAGCAGCAGGAGGGCAGAAGTGAGTCTCTGGTCGGCTGCATCCATTTTGTACTGACCGGGTCGAGAAGGCTGGCACCGGATAGACTAGTGACCTCACGAAGCTCGCTTCAGAAGGGTGGAATCATACCTCCCACACCGGTTACCGGTGTGGAGGTATGATTTTAAGGTGTTTGATACCAAACACGATATGTTTCTATGCAGCCGTTTTCGAGATAGCATTTACCGCGAGGTTATAATGCACCTCTACCTATATGTCCGGCTGAGTCACAGACAACCCGGGAGAATGGTCTCCGAAGGCTGCAGAGGGGCTCTGCTCATGCAGGGGCACCCTCTCACTAAAAACCCAGCACCCTGCCTTCAGGATTGTTAAGGCCTGCTATAGGGGTGACTTATAAGTTTTAAGTGTAGTGACCTATAGATATAGTAAACCTATATCTAAAGTAAGTAGTGCAAGCACCATCTTACACAGGCTGCTGTAGCAGACCTAGAGTTCCATTTTGCATGGCCTCTCAGGGGTGGCATAATACATGCTTCAGCCCATGGGAGGCCTCTGGGGTACCTATGCCCTGGGTACATGGGTACTATATACTAGGGACTGATAAGGGTACCCCAGTATCCAATCTGGAGTGTACCAAAGTACATGTATGACAATTTAAGGGAGAAAGCAGATAGACTGGGGTCCTGATTATCAGGATCCCAGTCAGACTAGTCAAAAACAGTGAAGCATCAAGCAAAAAAGTGGGGGTAACCATAAGAAGCAGATCCTACTTTCCTACAGTGCATATACACTGGTGATTTTCCTAGTCGTAAAACTATATTAGGCCTGCAAGAAATGTACAATCTCTTCCAACCAAATCACATCAACAGATCAAATCAATGGGTTTCATAAAGTGGCCAGGATATTCGGTTCACTGTTACAGTCTGAATAGAAAAATTCTCTGCAAAACATAGGGTCTGCTATACAGGAGATGCATACAGTGTCTTTTGCGAAACTACATACTTCCCCAATGTTTCTTTTGCAATGTGGCAAATATTTTTGTTATTTCAGCAACAAAGGTTCCAATGACTGCTTTTTGTGATGCCAGACACAGAGGTAAATGCCTGTTGTCCCTTGAAGGCTACCATCTATGTATTTACATCTGCTCGCAATGATTGAAGAGGAAATACTACTAAAAATAGTATAGGGGCAGGGTATAGAAGGTGGCATGGTTTTGCCAAATGTTTTCAGATTGTTTTTTGTACACTGATGAATTAGTATATCCAGTAAAGAAACAAGTGTCTGCAATTCTACGCTGCCATTCAAAAGCATGGCACTTAGGGCATCATTGACAAAGCTTCGGCAATTCACAAATCAATCACATACTGGTTTGCGAACGCCAAATACTGTTTCCTTATGTGCAAAATACTAAAAGGTAGTATTTTTTTATTTTGCACATGAAACCAAATATTTAAGAAATCATAAAATAGAGACCACTTTTTGAGATTTCTTCAATACCCCTCACAGTATGCAAAATGTTATTTGTATATATAAAGCATTCACAATGTGCGAATGTGTGCAAAAGAAGCGAAACAGAATGAGCAAATTAACGTCACTTGGAAGCTGATGGTAACCAGCTGGCAAGCATTATAGATCTCAATACATTCTGAATGGTGAGTTAGAACCTTTTCTCTGGTTTACACATGCTTTGCAGCTCCCTTTAGAAACTGCCAGAGCCTGGGTTAAATATTTCAATAAGAAAACTGTGGTAATATTAGCTGTTTAATATATTCAATTTTTACTTTTTTCATCCCACAACAGCAAATACATTTTCGATTTGGAAAGGGTTAACCAGTGTGAATACCCACAATCCATTTGCAAAACTCTACAGACATATTTGTGAGCCCCTTGCGCTGCCGTAGGATCACTTTTTGTGACACTCTGGCCGGGTAAACCACAAAATCATATTTATGAGGCCACGCAAAGCTACTTTGCGTGGCTTTGAATGGCCTCATAGATATGGAGTATGGCAAGGCAGAGCAAATCGCTGCGTTGCCTTACTCTGTGCTAGGGAGGCGTTCCATGGGTGTCGTTCTTCGACTGGGCCTCGCCACTGGTTGGCGTCCTGCAAGAATTTCACCCAGTCCCCCTTCTGCAGTGTTGCCATGATTTTCATCAACATGCAACACCCATGGAATTTGGCGTTTTCCCAGAATTACAAGACCATGTAAACCTTTGAATGTGCCAAAACCATAGGACTTTCCAGGGGAGGTGCAAGAAGTAGAAATAACTTTATTTCTCCTTGTTTTTTCCTATTTCCATGTGTGCTGCATTCTGCATCACACATAGAAAGAGGAAAAAACTGCCAGGATTGTTTTTGTGTAGGAAGGTGCGCCTTCCTGCACAAAAGCAATCCTGCTGGTAACACAGGCACCCTTGTACCATGGTGCAAGTGTGCCTCAATTGGCGCTAGGCTGCCGAAACGGCACCAGCACAGGGGGAAAGGACAGTAATGCACGGTATTAGCTATATACCGTGCATGCCTGCGCATTCACTTTGACGTAGAGCAGTGCAGCAAGGTGACTTGATCCGCTCCCCTACGCCCGATCCCCATAAATCTGCCTGATATTTCTAAGGACTTTAGAAGACGTACTACATAGCTCCCAAAGTGGGCTGGAAAGTGACAATTATTCCTTTGCAAAAGTGAACCTGTTGTAGTAGAATTCTGCAGCTCCTTTATCTTTGTGTTGGTCTTTCAAAGATAACGTTTCCTAACAGTGAAATTGGGTACTAAAGCCAAGGAACAGACATGAAAGCGGATGATCTTATCACTTCCCCTTGCAATGGGAAATAGGGGTCTACCCTGAGGAGATACTTGAATTGCACGTGAGACATTGCACCAATTCCCATTTCCAACATTAGCACTGATGCATAAGTTCTAATCACATGCATAGGGTGGCTCAACTTGTCTCCACCGTGTTTAGTGGGTGGGTGTCTGATTCTGATGACGTCACCAATAAATACCTTACTATAGCCCACTGCCCTCCTTTGATCATAATGCTGTTTCATCTGCTTTTGCTTCTTGTAGGAAATTGGGTTATTATTTGGAAGGGGTGGAAGCCCCATTCAAATAAAACACGCAATCCTTGTTGGGGCAACCACAAAAGTCACTAAATAAACTTGTGCTTAACTCTCTGGTGGCTTGGCACAAAGTAGTCAGGTTTAAATTAGAAGCAATGTGCAAAGTATTTATACAGCACTCAAACAGAAATAAAGTGAAAACACAACATAAGAAAAATCCCACTGAAGATATGAGTTTTTAAGGTTTTAAGTGAAAATAGCGCCCGAAAACACAAAGCACCACTTACAGTTATCTGGTCGCACTGGACTGGTGGAAAATCACAAGTTCAGGCGGATCACAATGGAGCATGGGTTGATTACAGGTACCAGGTTTGCCTACTGAAGAGTTACCTCCTCAAGTCTGAGAAGAGTAGTGTTCATGTAGAATGCCGACGTTAGGAGCAGGTCAACGTTGTGCCGGTCGTCGCTAGATGTTTGCGGAGGCAGTCGAAGATGGCTGCAGCTGTCGGCATGAAGAGCAGGTTTCTCTGGCTTTGCCTTGGTGGTCATCATTGATGGTCATTGTCGGCGTGAGGAGCAGGTCCATCTGGAGCTTCATATTGGTGGTCATCACAGGTGCCCAACTCACAGAATGAAAACAAGACCTTTGTGGTCGCAAGGAGCCCAAAACCTCTGTATCTTCACCCTTCTTCAGGAGAAGTACACTCTGATGCTAGTTAAGGGTCCAGGACACGGAGGGCACTTCTTGGGGATCAGGACTCACTTCAGCAGAGGCCAGCAGCAGGGCTCAGGCAGGTCTAGTTGGTGCTGGTTAGCTGGGGAGTTGCAGGGTGGCCTCTGGAAGCTTGTTACATCCCTGTAGCTCAAATACTTTGTCAGTCAACTGACCCATGAGTCACTTCAGGGAGCCTGGGTTCAAGGCAAGCAGGTTCAATCTTCTTTCTCCAGACAACAGGACAGTCCTTCTTCTGAATCTTCCACAGGTCCAGGAGTGTTCTGATGAGAGGTTCTGAATGACCCACATTTATATCGGATGCCATCTTTGTATGGGGGAAATACCTGGCCAACCCCCAAAACCGGTTCTGGTCGGTTCTTCTCCTTACCCTGGGTTTGGCTCTAAACTGTCTAGGGTGACAAAGGCAAGGGCAGGCTCCTTTGTGTGTGTTGAAAGCAGGGTCCTTTGAAGTGTAATCAGGGCGGGGCACACTTCCTCCCCAGCCATCCTACCAGGAAGTCCCACTCCTCTCATTCCTAGGCCTCAGTTGTCCATATGTCGGGAAGTAATACACAAAACACCACAGGAGAGACATTCACAGTCATGAGATCCTGGTCACAGGCAGAAAGGCACATTTGGTTTAAGCCAGAAAAGTGGCAATTTTCTAAAAGTAGCATTTTTAGCATAGTAACTTAAAATCCAACTTTACTATAAAAGAGTATTTTAAATTGCAATTAATTTGTGTAGAAACAGCATTTCTCTATATGGTCCCAAACTGAAGTTATCACTTGCTGAGTGTAATAGGGTAACCCAGCGTTGGTCTATGGGAGACAGCGCCTTACAGCAGTGAAAAACAACTTTAGAAGTTTTTCACTGCCAGGACATGTAAAATCTGAACATTCATGTCCTACTTTTTAAATAAGATGCACCATACCCTATGAGCCTTTATGGTGTACCTTAAGGGAGATTTATAAGTATTAAAATGGGAGGCAAGGCAAATGGTTTATTTTGCTAGGTCCAAATAGTAGTTTAGAACTGCACTACAGGCTGCAGTAATAGGCCTGGGACATGTTTTACAGGTCTACTTGGGTAGGTGGCACAATGAGTACTGCAACCCCATAGTAGCATTTAATTTACAGGCCCTGAGTGCATGTCCTACCATTTACTAAGGGCTTACAAGTAATTTAAATGTACCAATCAGGTGTAGGACACTTTTATGATGTTTAGAAGAGAAAGCACAAGAACTCTTGCATTGATTAGCAGGGAAACAGTTCACAATGTCCCAAAAGCCAACACAAACTGATTCAGCAAAGGAATACAAGGGAAGGCAAAAATCTAGGGTGACCCTGCAGAGAGGGCCAGGTTCAACACTTCTCTTCGGCTTTCTTGAGCCAAGCCTTGTTGGTTTAGGGTGTAACAATTGTGCTCACCTTAAACCAATGGGGGCATAATTTTGTAATGGTCAACCTACCTCTCAATAACTCAGATGAGGTTTTGTCCATCACACTTTGGGTAGTGAATGTGTCCATAGGCGGGTTCTCAAGGCATTGTTCACAGGTAAATTCTCTTTCAAGGCTAATTATATGGTTTCTTTGATCAGAGGTTTACCACGCTCCACTTGCCCATTACTACGGGGGTGGTATAGCAATGATCTGTAATGAGTGATGCTGCAAATTTAGAAAAAGTCTGTCATTTTGGCAGCAATGACTGACTACCGTTATCACTAACAACTTGCTCAGGGAATCCCTCCCTTGAAAATACTTGGTTTACTAATTCAAGGTTGCCCTTAGAGGTAGGATATTTCATATTCCAAACACTCAAGATCTATTCACTTGCTGAAAATTACCTATTTTGCCAATGGCACAGAGCATGGTAGGTGACAATTTATTCATGGGTCCTCTCAAATCCACACCAAATATCTGCCATGGGCCTTTAGGCAAATGCCCAGGTGTAAGGGGGCTTGCATGCAGTTTTTAGGCTATATCAGGCTCCTTACATAGCTGGCATACCTGGACATATACATCAACATACCAGTACATGCAGGGCCACCAGTAATTCATTCTTTGATTTTGTTGGACCTGCCATTCCCACGTTCCCTTCATGCGCAAGAGCAATGAGACATGGTCTCAATAAAGTGGGTGCAACCAGTTTCATATCTGATGATGACATTGTCATCAATGGTTAATTCCTCCCTTACTTTCCAGTATAGTCTGAGGACAAGTACTAAGCTTTTCACATTTGGCCAACCTTCTGTGATAAACTTAGTGACCAAGACATAGTCAGGATCATCTTGGCACTCATCCATTCCCTTTGATTTATCACTTTCGATTTGCTGGATTCATCAGATAAGCATGCACTCGCCACATCCTCATCTTCATCAGATCATTCAACATCACAAATATCTGCTTCGCAGGGCATTCATGGCAAGAACTCAACTGTGATATTAGTTTTCCCAGGAATGTATGCCACAGTAAATACATCCTCATGCAACTTACAGGCTGACTTGGCAAAACGTGGAGACACTTTTGCTCTGAACCAACCTTATGCAAAATGCTTATCAGAGGTTTATGATCAGTTCTGATAAAGAATGGTCTACCCCACAAGAAACTCTCAAATTTAGATACAGCCCAAACACATGCTAAAAGTTCTCCCTCTTTTACTGTGTATGTGCTTTCATAATCTCTTAACTTGTACTAAGAAAAGGCTATAAGTGAGTCACCACGCAGTCCAATTTGGCTTAGGACAGCACTGAGTCCCACTTGCCTGGTGTTTACTGTACCAACAAATCCACTGACTCATTTGATTGTGTTAAAGAGGGAGCAGCCAGTAATTTTTTTTTAAGTCCCTATATGTTCTTGTTGCAATCCTAATCCCATGCAAATTTAGCGTCCTTCTTGATCAGTTGTGACATTGGTTCTACTTTCTCTGTGTCATATTTAATGAATCTTGAATAAAATTCACAGAAACCTAAGAAGAATGTGAGTTATTCTTTGCTGCTGCGTTGAGGTGACTTAATTTTGGCCGAAACCAAACTTGGCTTGCAGACAACCATTTCTGCGCTAATGATATGTCCTAAATATTCACATTAGGTTGCAAGAATTTGGATTTGTCTTTTTTGAGGGTTATACTACGTTTTTGTATTCTTCTTAGGTCTGTCCATAAAGTTTTGAGGTGGTCGTCTTGGGTGATGTAATATATAATGCACATCATCTTGGAAGGCACGGACAACTTCAGTTCCATCAAATAGTTTGCTTATTATCTTCTGAAATACAGCAGAAGCAGAATTAAGTCCGGAGGGCATGCAGCAAAATCAGAATGCTCCATGCAGTGAAATAAATGTTGTGAGATCACATGCTCCCTTTTGTAGTACAACTTGGTGGTTCGCAGTGGTGAAATCAAGTCCTGAAAAAATCTTCACATTGTCCAATGTGGTCACCATCTCATGGACAAGAGGTAATGTTTGGCTTTCCATGACCACCTGGTGGTTCAATTGGCATACATTAATGCATAGTCTAATCGCTCAGCTTTTCTTTTAAGCTACAACCATAGAAGACAGCCATGAAGATGCAGAGACAGGCTCAATAATGCTTTCTGCTTGCCAATTGTCCAGGACCTCTTTCACTTCCTTATAAGCAGAGAGCAGAACATTGCATAATGCTCCATCTTTTAGTTCTTATGTAATGGTGTAATCCATTCAGTCAATCTAGATCATGTCTGAAGACACTGCAATACTCGTGTAAGACACCATGAAGTTGACTTTCAACAACACTGACTATATATGGTGACTTTCTTGACTTAATTAAAAAGATGTAGATTATGTTGCTCTGTCCATCCCTCAAATGTTTAGTGCTTGATTGACAATATAAACTTTTGCAGAAGTTGTTCTTCCTTCAAAACATACATTTACCCCAAAGACACCTGCAAGACTAATTGTGTCTCCCTCTGTAGCCACCAGGTGCTAGGTGACTTTGGTATAGTTTTTCCTTATTTGGTATTTTGTTCTGCCTTTCTTTAGAAATTATGGTATTCCTTGACCCAGTATTTCCAAGTATCTCGACCCTAGACTGATTGACTTGTACCTCACATCTGGGTTTATTGTTCGCATTGAATTTGTCAAGGAGAGCCACGAGTAGAATAAGATTTTCCATGTGATCTTCAAAGTCCATAACATTGTCATCCTCCTCATGAACCATGTAGACCTTCTTAAGACGGTTACTCCCTTTGCACACTTTAGTGAAATGATCCTTTTTTGCCCCATTTGTGATAGTCTCTTGTCAGTTTTTGGATAACGCTAAATGGTTGCTCCATCAACAACGATAACACTCACTCTTGTTGGGCTCATCAGGCTTTGACCTTTTCTAACAAATTTCGTTTTTTGTCCTTGTGATATCATTTTGGGTTACCATTTGTTTAACCTGATTGGACTGTGCTTAAGGTTCGTGAACATCTGAATCCCTTTTGTTGAGTGCTCAACACTTTTGATGGCGCTTATGACCTTATCCAAGTCTAGATTTTTGTGGCACGGTAGACTCTCTTGTGCTTTAGTATAAGCAGTGTGCATTACTATCTGGTCGCATATCATCCCATTAGTATCTCTGAATGCACACAGTGATGCCACCATGCGTAATGTTGCATCATGGGCCCCTGCTGATTCTTCGGGTGCTTGATACCTGTAGTGAAAGTCAATATGCTAAATATTTATGCTGAGAGTGGTGGTGAAGTACTCCTCCATTCTCCTTTTTGCTTCAATGCAGAGGTCCCATATCACTTCTCCAACAGGTTTCACCACTGGTGTTATATTGTCAAATAGGTGCCTGCCCTCAGTTCCTAGACAGTTGTACAATAGTGCTTGGTTTCTTTGCACACCTCATTGTGTTCAATCAATGGCCACCACATTTATTTACAAACTCTTGATCCATTGACCCCTGTGTTCTCTTGGTGCCCCTGCATTTCAAGGAAATGTGTGGCATCATTAACACTTTATGACTACTGATATGGCTGCAAGGAATAGAAATGTTCACTAAACAAGGTAAGGAGGTGCAGATTCAGCCTTAAATTCAACTCATTTAAGAATTGAAAGGTCATA
Organism: Calotriton arnoldi; assembly: GCA_963921515.1. Taxonomy (NCBI): domain Eukaryota; kingdom Metazoa; phylum Chordata; class Amphibia; order Caudata; family Salamandridae; genus Calotriton; species Calotriton arnoldi. The sequence continues at coordinate 58,212 of CAWUFW010021725.1, read as the reverse complement.
CAATAAATATAGGTAAGAATGATTTGAGAGTGCGCCTCAGCAGTCTTGAGCCAGCGAATTAAATTTAACAACAGACAGGGATTGCATATAAGAAGTGACAGTTGAATTGTGTGATTCTGAGCAAAGACACTTCCTGCATAATGATGAATTGGTACTAATTATAGACACCTTTGTCTAGAAAGTATTCATTTGTCTTCTAATGACAAATTAGCTAAATAATGCTACCACTTAATGTTCTGTAGTGTGCCACATAATATACCTTTTTTACCATGTAGATTAGTCAATCCAGCCCCATAATTTAGTCCTCCGTTGCTGCAAGATGTAGTTTTGTACGTGGCATGGTGTCCATGGTCCTCACTCAGTGAAATAAAGACATAAATACGTAAATTTATTTTAAGTATCAACACGTTACATGCAATTTAAAACCATTATAGTTGCAATTTAGGATTCATTTTTTTTTCTCTGCTAATTTAGGGTCAGACTCAGAAAGTTATTCACTCACCTAAGTGGCATCACAGTGTGCAGATACTGTAAAAGTAGGCCAACACCCAGAACCCTGCAAAGTTGTAGGTTTTCACAAACATTTAGTAAGCATATTCCCATCCTGGATGGAGTTGAAAAGTTGCTTTGTTCGCGAGTGAAGAGTGCATACGTGTCTGAGTCCCAAGGCACTGCATTACAGCCATGGTAGTTGGAAATAAATTACCTATATAATTTGGAACCAAGATCATGATTATTAAACAATCTCTTGGGGGTACAGTAACCATGGTATAGTTTGATGCATTCATGGAGATGGTTAAGTTATGGAGAGGGTTATTTAGACTTCCAAGAACTACATGCATCTCTGTAAATCTGTGGTGCTCCAACTCCACCAACTCAAAGTTCCTCTACTGCATTTAGAGGGAGGGTAACTGCAGTATTCTTTATGATCTGATGCCCCATCCACCACAGGGCCATCAAGTCACAGTGATGGTAACTCACTTTATTTGGTGAAGGGCAACTGCATTCAATAAATCAATCAATCCAGGTTTTGTAGAGCGCACTACTCACCCGTTAGGGTCTCAAGGCGCTGAGGGGTGGGTGTGAGCAGCTCCGTTGGGGTCATTCGAAGACCCTGATCTTGAGGTCCTTCCTGAATTGGTGCAGTGTTGGGCTTCGCTGGAGGTGTGGGGGGGGGTCGTTCCATGTCTTGGCTGTGAGGTAAGAGAAGGACCTTCCACCTGCTCTGGTCCTGTAGAAGCGTGGGACGGTGGCTAGGGAGAGGTCGGCTGAGTGGAGAGTTCTCCTGGGGGTATGGAAGGAGATGCTGTAGTTGAGGTATTGGGTTTCGGTGTTGTGGAGGGCCCTTTTGGCGTGCATGAGCAGCTTGAAAGTTATTCTTCTTTCGACGGGGAGCCAGTGGAAGTCGCAGAGGTGTTGGGTGATGTGGTTGTGCCGTGGGATGTTGAGGATTAGTCTGGCTGTGGCATTCTGGACGGGCTGGAGTTTGTGGAGGAGTTTTTTGTTGCTTCCGGCATAGAGGGCTTTGCCGTAGTCCAGTCTGCTAGTGATGAGTGCATGAATGACCATTTTTCTGGAGTCGGGGGGTCCACTTCAATGTCTTGTGTAGTATCCGGAGGGTGTTGGAGCATGCGGAGGAGATGGCGTTGATCTGGCGATTCATGGTGAGTGTTGAGTCTAGTATGATGCCGAGGTTACGTGCATGGTCCTTTGGGGTGGGCGGGTTTCTGAGGGTGGTGGGCCACCAGGTGTCGTCCCATGCAGAGGGGGTAGAGCCGAGGACGAGGACTTCTGTTTTCTCCGAGTTGAGTTTCAGGCAGCTGTTCTTCATCCAGGTTGAAACAGCTTTCACCCCTTCTTGGAAGTTGTGCCTAGTAATTTTGGGTTCCTTGGTGAGGGAGAGGATTAGTTGGGTGTCATCAGCGTAGGAGACGAGGGTGTCCTCTATCCCCGCTATTATTTGCACTGGCCATAGAGCCACTGGCGGCCCAGGCCCGAACAGGGAAGTGGTTCAGGGGGCTCCAGGTGCATGACGATATCCATTATATTGCGCTTTACGCGGACGACCTCCTACTGTTCCTAGCCAACACCCAGGAGGCTTTGCTGGGAGCGAAGCGCCTGCTTCAACATATTGAGGAAATGGCAGGTCTGGGAGTGAACTGGACAAAATCGTGCCTGTTCCCCACCTCCAAGACAGCTGAGGGTCCTCGGTCTACGGAGGCTGTAAAATGGGAGTATACCTGTATAACGTATCTGGGGACACGTATCTACCATGAGCAGAAAGATTTGGTGGAGGGTAATATTGGCAGGGCTATACGGGGTCTCCAAGGCAGTATGGACTTTTGGCAGACGTTGCCGCTGTCCCTGATAGGGCGGGTGGCGCTCCTCAAGATGGTGGCACTCCCCAGGCTGCTATATTATTTTTGGACGCTTCCTGTTTGGCTCCCTGCGTCGATTTTTAAGAGGCTTCAACAGATGGTAACGGGGTTTCTCTGGCTTTCTGGCAGGCGACGTGTAGCTTTGCACACTCTGCTACGTCCACGGGGGGAGGGAGGTTTAGCAGTTCCGGACTCCGAGTCTTATTACTTGGTGGCCCAGCTGCAATGGCTTACTCAAGCGGTGGCTCGGGAGTTCCGGGAAGTGGGAGATGCTGCGGGGGGACGGATTCCTGCCTACTTGCTATCTAGGATTATTTTACAACAGCCGCTTTGCCTTAGGGATCTCCCTGGGGACGTGCAGATGTTTCGGTTGTGTTGGAATAGGAGCCAACAAAGGGCGCGGATCGACTGCCCGTATGCTCCAGAGATCCCGTTGTTGATGTGCCAGTAATTGCCTCATGGGGGCAATTGGTCGGCGCTAACGAGGTGGTGTGCTTTGGGATTGACAGCGGTGGGAGATTTGTACGCAGATAACGTTCTGATGCCTTTTGAGGCCATTCATGAGCGCTTTGATCTCCCTCGTGGAGATTATCTGCTGCATGCGGCCTTGGTGTCGGCTATTCAGCGGCGATGGAAAGGGGGGCTGTCTGAACCTAAGACGTCAATGGCTTGCCAGTACGTGGTGCTGGCGGCTGGTACCATTAAAGCTGTTACTTGTTTATATCGTCGGATGACCTATGAAAAGTTGCCCCCCCTTCTGGGGTTGAAGCAAAAATGGGAGGAGGACATGGAAGGGGAAATTCCTGACAAAGTCTGGGCTGAATTGCTTGAGCGCCCATGGAAATGTTCCAGGAATGCCCGATTTCAACAGATTACATTTTTTATTTTGCACAGAGCTTATCTCACCCCAGTCAAAATTAAACAATATTTTAAAACGCTTGCAGCACCCTGCCCCCGCTGCAACGGAGAGGGAGCGGATTTCCGCCATATGATGTGGGACTGCCCCCGGATTGGGCTTTATTGGCGGGAAGTGTTGACAATACTTTGTGATGTTACGGGGAGGGATATTGAACTTGGTATAGGTCCATGTTTATTACATTGGTTCCCCCATACTTCTAAGACAACAATAACTAGTAAATTTATAGACCTGGGGCTGGTCCTGGCCAAAAGGGAAATTACTGCTCATTGGAAGGCTCAGCGGGGGCCGAGGTTGCAGAGGTGGAAGGCTGAATTTATTCGGTGGGCAGAGTGCGAGACGGTTCTCCGACTGAAAGCGGCTGGTCGAGCTCATAGCGACAAAGCAATGGACTCTGCCCATGCCTGGGGAGCCTTAACGGAGCTGCTAAAATCCACAGACTCCGATACTGATGTGGACTCTTTGCTTAGTGACTCGCACGACCTGCCCTCCTCGCTAACTGTTTAGAACGGTGTTGGAGAATGGGTGATACCTCTATTAGCCTACCAACTGTCCTACATTATGAAATTTGCTGTGTACCATTCAGTTGCAGGATTATTGTGCTGTGGACACTGAGCTGAATGCCCTGTTATGTCTCAAGCTATCACGTCATGCCGGGGGAGTTGTGGGAGGGGGTTGGTGGGAGGGAGGAGGGATTGTTGCGTGTTATAGGGTTTATGATTTCGTGCTCATTTTCTTTCCTATGCTCCAGAGCTTCTGGATATAATACCTGTTATTGCCCTGTATCACGTTGTGCCTTGCTATAGAAATGCGAAGGTGGCCTTGTTATTGGAACACCAAAATGTTCTCCAGTATGGTATTGAGCACTCCCAATTGTATCAGTGGATTAACGGAGAGCCCGTATAGGGAGACATGTGTATTGGGGAAGTTATATGCGAGCGGAAGCTCATGTTTGAATTGCTTTTGATTGATATATGATGGAAATCAATAAACATATTTTACAAAAAAATCAGCGTAGGAGACGATGTTGAGCCCGTGGTTTCTGAGGATAGTAGCGAGGGGGGACATGTAGACATTGAAGAGGGTGGGGCTGAGGGAATTTATTTTCCATTCCCAGGTCCAGAATGCAAGACATGCCGGCCCAAAGTAGAGAAAGTGCTTAATGGTTCCCACATACAGGACAAAAATCTCCCTGTCTATAAAGGGCATTGTTATCTTGTTTTGCAAGAACAAATCCCACTTGGCATGTTTGTTTGTGTAGAACAAAATACTTGTTGAATTGCCACCTCAAACATGGTTCACGATTGTAAGAAATTGGGTTACTGGTTGAGGGGGTGATGCCCTACCCAAGTAGTAACCACAATTCTTGTCAGGTTGAAGTCACAAGCAAACCCTAAATTAAACTGTACTCAATCCTCTGGTAGCTTGTCACAGAGCAGTCAGACTCCAAGCCAATTTGTAATCTATTTGTACAGCACTTCAAGCAGTAACAAAGTGAACATACACCACAAAAAGGAACCCACATCAGATTAGAAAAATAGGGTATATTTAAAAAAATAAAACAAGATCAAAATGACAGAAATCCAGTCAGTAGAACCAGAGAAATGGAATTTCAAAGATTTAAATGAAAATAGAGCCAAAAAACACAAAGCACCAACTGTGGATATCTGGTCGAGCCAGAGAGGGGCAAAGTCACAAAGTTCAGGCTGACAGATAAGGAGCATGGGCCAGCTACAGGGATCCAGTTAGGCCTGCTGAACAAGAGTACCTTAAATCCTGGTTTTGGAGCATTGCTAGGTCATAGGTCGAGATTGCGTCATGCAGCTGAGGCAATGCATCAGTTCTGGAGAGTTGAAAAGCGAGGTTCTGCATTATCATCGAGGAGGCCATTGGTGAGGGAAGCTTGCAAAGAGAAATTCTGTAATGAAGATGGGTTGCAAACCGGCTGGTTCTGAAGTGACTGCAGGGCTTGCGATGTGAAGTCCTACATTGTCATCGAGGTTGCCATCAAAGAGAGGTTTGCGATGTGAGGGCCTGTGTTGGGGTGCGTCACACAGCTGAGGTGATGTGCCAGTTCCCAAGAGTTGTGAGGCAATGTCCTGCATTGTCGTCGAGGAGTATGTCGATGAGGGAAGCTTGTGATGTGAAGTCCTGCATGAGGATGGGTTGTTGTGCAATGGCTGGTTGCGAAGTGACTGCAGGGCTTGCGATGCAAAGTCCTGTGTCATTGTTGAAGCTGCCGCCGATGAGAGGTTTCCGATGCAACAGCCTGTGTTGTGGATGTATCGTGCAGTGGCGGTTCTGATGCGACTGTGAACTTGATGTGCAGTCCTTGCACGGGAAGAATCCTCGCAGTATAAGTGATGCAGCGGTTCTGTTTGGGCTTGAATTGTGCAGTAGAGGTGATGCCCGGTTCTGCTGAATCCACTAATGGGCTGGCAGAGCACCTTTAGGCGATCTTCCAAGGATCCAGGACAGGGGTGGCAGTTACAGAGCAACTTCATAGTGCCTGGAAGAAGGCAGTTCCTCAGCTTTGATTCTGCTCGATCTTAGCTGCTCATTTGATATGGTGTCTCAGAAAACTCCAGTGACTTCAGGGTATTGGCATAGGTGGTGGTGTCCTGGTTTGCCTCTTTTCTATCGGAGCGTTCCTTCCTGGTCATTCCCCCCCTATAGTTCCCAATCCCACACTTTCACCACAGCATTCCCCAGGGCTCTTCTCTGAGCCTCACCTTGTTCAAGGTTTACATTCAACAGGTGGTACGGGTCGTCAAATTCCTGGGGCTCACGTTGATATCATACGCTGACGACACCCAGCTGGTGCTCTCCTTCATGGACAATCCAACAATAGACTTACCCAACTTCCAAAAGGGACTGCTTGCTGATGCAGAGTAGATGAACGCCAATTGTCTCCACCTGAATGTGAACAAAACAGAAAATTGTTTTAATAGGATGATATACCAACTCTTGGGGTGACCATTGGTGGCTCTACTCTCTCGAGTCTCCCCCATACCCAAGACCTCATCAAAAACCTAGAAGTTTGGATGGACAGCACCTTGATTTTTGAGGTCCAAGCCAAATCGGTAGCGGGCACCTGTTTTGGGCTTTTTTACCCCAGCACCCGCCAAATCATCATCCAGGCAGTAATCTTATCCCGGCTAGAATATTTTATTTGGAAACGAACAAGTCAGTTATCAAAAGACTCCAGCTGGCCCAAAATGCTGTGGCCAGGCTGTTATTCTCCCTACCAAAATTCTACCCTGCCTCTGGTCTTCTTCGTAAACTAACTGGCTCCCGGTGGATCAGCTTATTCACTTTAATACCCTGTGTCTCGCCCACAGGGGGCCTCCATCCTGCTCAACCTTGTATCTTCTTATCACCCCTCTTATCACTTGCGGTCAGCTGACCTCAATATGGCCATTGTTCCTCTAGTTAGGAGAATCAGAGCAGTAGGTTGCTCTTTTCGCGCCAAGCCACCTTCTCTCTGGAATTTGCTTCCTCTCTCCATCAGGAACTAAGCCTGGGCGTAGTCCGCGAAGTAGCGCTACGCGAAGCTACGCAAAGTGCAGTTCGCACTACGTGAGCTACGCGTAGCACTACGCGAACTGCGTAGTGCACTGTTCGCAATGATTGCACAGTGCCGGATGCTTGTCCGCACTGTGCAATCATTGAAAACGGCATCTTGCACAGTGCAAGCTGTCTTTTACTGCCGCTCGAGTAGATTTTTACTCGAGCGGCAGCTTTCTCAACGCGGACTGGTAGTTTCTCATCGCGAGCGGTCGCGAGCATACGCGACCACTCGCAATGAGAAACCTGACCTCCCCGCGTTGAGAATCTCGCCGGGAGGTTTATTTTCCACGCTCACGATCGGCAACTTGATGTTGCTGATCGCGAACGAGGAAAAAGTCTCGCCGGGATGTCATTTTGCTTGCTCGCGGTCGCCAACTTGACGTTGAGGACCGCGAGCAAGCAAAAAATGACCGCTGCACTACGCTACGCGTGTTTGCACTGTGCTACGTGCAATTCGTGTTGTGCGAAGTAGCGCAAACTTCGCAAACTACGCGAGCGTAGCGTAGTGCTTTGCCCAGGGTTATCAGGAACATCCAGAATCACTTGCACTTTGGAAAAACCCTGAAAACTTGGCTCTTCTCCACTTAGCGTCCCTCTTTCTTTTCCTTCCGATAGGCTGGCAGGTGCAGCTCATTCATTGATTTAGGGCCAGCCCTGGGAAGCCCCGTTGCTGGGGCAGCCATGCGCCATATATTGCTGATTCCCTATATTGATTGATTAACTCTATTTTGCGTGCTGTTATGATCTAAAGCCTTTAATAAACCTTCATGGTTTCTAAATGCATGTTGTCTCAAGAAGGCTTATTTAACGGATTATGCTACTTGTATATTGACAACTCTGATTCTGATAGGGGCATATTACATTATCTATTCATGAGGATAACATCGCCTCATTTCTGCCAAGACACTTTATGTTAATATCTTATCAGATTGCCAGAGATATCGTCAACAGTTTATATCCCCATAACAGGGATCGCGATTCATTTTAGACAGCATCGGGTCAAGAGCAATATTCAGCTTGTTTCCCATGTGAGTTCTCCCAAAAGCTTAAAATAATTCCAATGGAATGGTGGAGAACTGCTTATAATTTTCCCTTTAAGACTGGGTATGCCATGACGAGTTTACACATTCTGTGTTGGAGCACATACTACAAACACACCAAAGGGATATTGATGCTCATCCTCTTTGAGGACAGGAATCTTTGCCTTCTCCTGCAAACAAGTGGCACCAAACCCAAAGATAAAATATCAATTCTCACCAAAATAGTCCCAGACAACCGAAAACTCTAGGCAACAAATGAATGAGGGTGTGACTGAAGACATTCTAGGAGAGAACGGAATTATGAATTCATTGGTAAAAATAGGAGAAACTTTAAAGGATTTGCTATGTTTTCAAAATGCATTTGAGAGCTGGACTGTCTAATAGTTTGTCGCTGCTGTTTTTAACATACAACTGGATCAGATGAATAGTTGCCTGAAGTTGTATCAGATTTTGACACAATGTTAGACGGAGCTGCCAGCCAATCAGAATTGATTAGAGATTTGAAGTGATATCTTGTTATTATCATTATTTCTTGGCACTCAAGAGTTTTTCCCAGCAGATAAGCAGTTGTTCATATTTGTAATTGTCTATACAGGGGAGGGAGTGGCTGATTTATAGTTGGAATCAGGGCTTTAAGTGGGCCGGGTCCTGCCTGTGCTCAGCACCGGCAGTTCTAAAAAGTTCTAAAAAGCAGGTCCTGAGATGGGTCCTTAAAGGGTTCTCCATTTTTGCCCTCACCCTCAGGGTGAAGAAAATCTTAATTCTGCAGCAGTGCCACCCTTCACTGCCTTTGATGTAACTTTAAAGAGACTCGCTATAGTACTTTCACAGTCTCATCATTTCAGAAGGGCAGCATTTTCAACATCATATACAATGAAGCCATAGTTGTTGCTGATTTAGCTTATGCAACTAATAACCACTGACAAAACAATAGGTCTGGTTTGTTGTAGGTGTAATGTTACTTTTATCATATGTCTTGGTGCAATGACCGAAGCAGCAAAATAGCACTGCGGCGGCACATTATGCTCTCAAAGATTTTTAGCTTAGACGCTTTAAAGCCACGTCCTTAATTATATCGACCACGCCCCTTTGTGAGACCCCCCAGTTTTTTCATCCCACTTAAAGCCCTGGTTGGAATCATTCTGCTAAGGTGACCACCTGGCAAGGAAGCAAATTCTGAGCAATAACTAATAATTTTGGACAAAGGGAAAAAACCGGGGACAAAAATTCAGGACGAACTGTCAATTTCATGGACACATCTGAGTAAGTCACACAAATAAAACAGATATCCGTCACATGTACAAGTCAAAAAAGATGTATGTTCTTAGGTTTCTATAATACATTGTAGTGTTGATCAAACATTCAGTTGTAACTGGACATATTTCAGGATTAAACAAGCATTTGCAATGCAATAGGACTCGCATTTACGCGAGATCTATTGCATTGCATCACGGACAACGGGGGGAAGCACGGACAATGGGAGTGCGGGAGGGGGGAGAAGGGGGCAAGAAGGCACGGTCAAAGTAGTGCTCACAGTCCAAATAACACGTACCGTACTGTGTAACACTCGAAGTAAAGGGGCCAGTAGCCATGGGAGGGTACAAATGACAACATGGCCATAAAAAGGAGGGACTAACAAGCCTCATAATCATTCAGACGGCAGCATTTACGAAAGACAATGACACAAGCCAATTAAAAACATGGGCGGAGAGTGGGCGGAGCTTCCACAGAGCTTCCACTCCATACTCCATTACTGCATGCCTCGCAAAGTGAGCAGCGCACGCGCGCTGCCGCTTTAGGCTCGACCTAAAAACATACACAAACTAACCAAATATGACAGCAAAGTCAGGAACAGTTCACAATTCAACCACTGTATCATTAGTAATAGTGCAAGACGCATCGTTCAGTTGCTGAATGTGGACCAAGAGTTGATAGGTAGTAGCAGTACTAGTTTTAGTTTTCCATTCTGAAGGTGTACTTTTCATCGGAGCTGGTAAACATAAAACATTCTTTGCTCCCAACAGCAAACACAGAAGTCTGAGCAGGAATATTTCTAAGTAATGTGGATCTGAACTCCTGCTTTTACAAGTTTGATATCACGGCTATTTCGAGTGTTACTCCAAGTGAATTTCATCTAACAAAACATCCTCGCAGTAGCTGCATTGCAGTACGGAAAGCATATATGACACCAGTTTTTTTACATTGGGAACTTCACTAGTCAGCTGAAAAATAATTTTCTGTGCACAGGATAGGTTATCTTATGCAACAACTTGCAAAGCAGGGGCAAAAAAACGGTATTTGTTTGATAGGTACTAGAATTCCAGATGATAGTTGAGGTGAACAGCTTCATCAGCATGGAAGAGTTAGCACTTTCATTTAGAAGCATGGTTCTTGCCCTGTCAAATGATCTCTCTCTGAAAAAGTCAACCCTTTTTCCAGTTTTGATATGCAATGTTACAGAACTTTAAGTAATAACTCTGCATGCGTGTGCTCAAATTAGAGGCAATTCTATTTTAGAAAACACAAAATTGGAACCTGAGGTGCGTTAAACTCATTCTTCTTGAGCTGCAGTATTGTGGTATTTTAAGCTATTAGTATTCCATGGTTACCCCTGTGAGATAGATTAAAGTAGATGATGGCTGAAGGAGATTGTATCTAGTCTGGAAGAGTAGTGCTGCAAAGGCTCAGGATAACAGTTCTTACTTAGCTCAGCCTTGACTTACCACCCTGTTGCGGTTGTCACTGACTACCACTTTATTTTAGTTTATTTATGGCCGGGATACAAACTTTTAAAACAAGCATTTGCAATGCAATCGGTCTCGCCTTTGGGACCTTATATGTATTTAGCTATGCCGCACATTAGCCTGGGTGCTGAAACATCTACTGTTCTTTAACATGGAGGGAAAGTAAGCACCAAACTGCGTGACACGCCAGGTATGGGAACACATGGAAAGAAATATTGCATTTCAGTGGGAAATGGTTTAGTCCAAAGCTCAGTTTTTAATAGGGCCTCCGGTGGTCATATCACTGAAAATACAAGATTTAACAAAAATATTGTCTACGGGTGCTCGTGGAAGACAATTTCTATGGACTGGAATCTAGAGAATGATAAAGTGATTCTGGTATTTTACTGACCTTTGCTGGTCGTTTTCCCATCAAGAAAGTTAAATAGAGGCAGTTGCCAGAAAAAGAAAAAAAGAAAGTCCCTCAGCAGAAAGCAATTCTGGTATTTTACTCACCTTTACTGGTCGTTTTCTATCAAGACAGTTAAATAGAGGCAGTGGAACAGAAATACAACATAGAGAGAGGTACTAAGGTTAAAGGAACAAGAACGTTTCCAGTTGGACTATAAATATATTTATACTGTGAAGATACATGTAAGAGAATTTCGAATAGTGGCGGAAAGAAAGGAAAACGATCAGTCACCGGACTTAGAATTTACGCACGTTAGGGATAAAAAGCAGATTTTGCTTTGCAGAGTGAAGCGCCGTGGAAGGTACTTATTTGTTTAACAACTTTTTTTTTTTTTTTAAGGGAGGTTTGGAGAACATCGGGCAAATTATTTTCTTACCCACTACCTAGTGTTGCAGCGGAGGAAGTTTTAAGAGGGAGAAAATTAAGGCACAAAAACAAAATGCAGGGGGTGTTGCTTAAATTGAGTGTGGGTACATGTTAATTGATTTGGTCATTATCTGAATTATGTGCATGGGCTGCCCTGAAAAAGGGCCCCATAAAGTGTTCAGAACCACCACCAACGAACCAGAATTGGATCATTCTTACAGATTTTACAAAAATGTTTTGTAGAGCACCTCTAGACTCCTCTCAGCCACTCTGTGTGCCCTCACGTATGCCAGATTATTTACATCAGCTCCCATTCTGAACATGTGCACACTGGTCACCTAGCGCTGCTCCAAGCTGGAAACCAAGCAAACATTACAGCTAGAATGGCTCAGTGAGCTAAACGCTCACTGCTTAGCTATACAGGTTCCAAGTTTGAATCACAGCTAGGCCTACTCAGCCAACCAGCTTTCTGAGGTAGGTAAATTGAGTACTATTAATTTAGGCAATAGGGAAACTATTATCTAAATCTAGGACAAGTCATTTTAACACGCGATGTTTACTGTAGTTTTTGTATTACTTTAATACTGTTGTCGCAGAATGCGGTTATTTGTACATAACACCATCAAACTCTCCCATCTTCAGTGCTGTGACTAGCACCAGCTACATCATCCAACTCAACAGTACTCATTAGATCTACTTCAAAAGATAAAAAGTCAAGCATCCAGGACTGATATCACGACCGTGAGGTTACTTACTTACTTACACACACGCACACACACACACACCCAACGAACTATCTTACCAGCTGTTGGACTTGGCCCTTTTTGGCAGGTTCACCCCTGAACTTTTTGCCTGGTCTGTGACCTAGTGTTGGTGGTTTTAGGCCTCTGGGCACTTTAGCACTGTGGGCTGGGATGTGTAACTCCCTTGCCCTGACTAGAGTGGTGGTCTCTGCCTGGCTTTGGCGCAAGCCTTAGCCAACCAGAGATCCCATTTCTAACACCAGCGAACTCTACACCTTTTTATACCGTCGAAGAGGAAAAACGAGCCACTTGACTGTGTTTCAGTTACGTTACCGTTGTAATGTCTCCATGGCTCAGGCTTTATTTTTTCTGGTCTGTGGGTCCAAGTTAACTAAACCTTGACTACGATTCCCAGAATGCACTCGTGTGTAATGAAGATACAGGACAGGTCTTCAGACTTTTAATACAAAACTACAATCACAGAAATTTGTTGTTTGTGTTTAAACGTTTTGTAATTTATGATGAGGGCCGCTGCAAGCTCGTTCTGTATCCCATATATTATTTTATCAATATGTGGTACGGTTGCCATATGTACCTTATGTATTATGAACTGCATTAATGCGAGGCGCCCTGACGCCCGAGGGGGCTTGTCTTCGCCTAAATAAAACTTAAAGACAAATAAATAAATAAACATTCATGTAATCTAGAAAAAGGGAGAGGCATGCTTCTGCGCGCCTCGCCCTACCCTGCCTGCACTCACCGAGGCCGACTTGCCCGTGGCTTTGGCCAGCTGCTGGGTGAGCTCGCCCAGCAGGTTTCGGGCATGGCGTCCTTGCAGACGTTGGTGTTCACTAAGAAGGTAGGCATCTCGGAGGGGTGACGCGGGCCTCACTGGTGCTGTATGGGCGGGATGGGCCTCTTTGCTGCGATGCTGCTGCCGGGGAGATTGACGATGGCCTCTGTCTGTGCTGCTGGAGGGACAGAGGAGCTTGAGCCTCAATGCTGCCTGTGCTGGGAGATAAAAGATGGAGGGCTATCTGCTGCACACACCCTCGCTGCACACATGCTACCTGTGAACACAGCCTCGTTGCACACACCCTCGCTGCACACGTGCTGCCTAGAAAAATTACTTTCTTCTGAAAAGAGCGCCACACTGAAGCAACGCTGCAGCACTCACTCAGCCAGCCAAAGAGCAGTTAATTATCCGCCGTGAGAGCATGCAATATCCTGCTGCAGACTCCCATCAAGGCGGCCTACGAGGAAGGCTGTAAATATAACAAGCACTGGCACTAACAGTGCCTTAGGGAGCCCTGTTCACTAGCTCCTCCGGGTGCACTCCACTTGGTACCAACAATGTGCGCCGACCGGCCCTACTCACCGGACTGTGTTGCGGCGATCAGCAGCATGGAGCCCTGCTCTTTTTTCTGGAAGCCTGCGAGGCTCCGATCCCCCTCTCTGGCGACGGAGCAATTGGGGAAGCTCAGTCTTCCTCTGGCCGGTGTGAGGGACTCTCCTCGGTGCACGGGAGCCCCGCCCACACTGAGGTCCGAGACGCCTGACTTCCGGTCTTTGCGCCTACGTTTCGGGAGGTGGGCGTGCTTGTGACTGCGCACTATTTTTAAACAAGCATTTGCAATGCAATACGACTCGCATTTACGCGAGATGTATTGCATTACAAATGGGAGCTTCCGCGCTTAAGAAGGCATGAACAGGAGTGGGGGGAGTGAGGGAGGGTCGAAAAAACTGCGAACTGCAGGAGGGGGCGGGTGGGGGGACACAGGGCAGCATATAGTGTTCCAGTAAAGGGGCTGATAGCCTCGGAGGGAGAAAAATGACGACATAGACGTCAGGAGGCGGGGCTAACAAGCCAAACACCAATCACAATGCAGGAATTATGACTGAAGCCAATCAAAAATATGGGCGGAAAGTGGGCGGAGCTTCCCCCACTATACTGTATACACCATCTCTCGACGAGACAGCGCATGCGCTGACTAGCCGAGACCTAATAAAAAGGAGTATTTTGGATTGTTTCACTTTAGCACTTTAGATTATATAGCGGAACTGGCTGGCCTTTATACAATTAGTGAACCATATAGCGTCTGCACTGCAATTGTATGAATAGGTCAACAGGCACGTCAATTGATTTGTGTCTCGTATAAAAACCTTTATTATTATAGACGGAGCAAGGAAATGGGTTTCTAGACTATACAAGATATTTACAAGCAATATTGCGGTTTCAATGCACAATACGAGAACTGCATGAGAGGAGGATTTCGGCACTGATTTGCAGGATGAAATAAATATGTTTTGACTGCTGTGCGCAAACTGAGCCCCTTTCTCTGAACTCTAGACACAGGTTAATACACTTCAAGTTCCTGCATTGTTTGTATTACACCCCATTCATGTCCAATAGAATTAATCTAGAGGAAAGCACTAGATGCAGAAGATGACTGCACCATCATGCTGATTTCATGCACCAAGACTTGCCATTGCCCGGGTCTCTGATTTCTGGGTACAGGGGGTTAGGCCATTCAGAACATTTTCCAGGAACACAGGAACCTGTAAATATCACTTTGCAACGGCTCCGTTGGGATTTGTTGAAAGAGATTCAAAAGGAGCACAGAAAGCTAGCATAGCTGTTTTTACTGTTTTCTACATTTTAAATGGTCACTGCATAAGTGAGAGGATCGTTACCTAAGCTTGAACTGTGGTTCAAAGATGCTTTCCCCTGTAATGAGTCTGCAGGTGAACCGTTTTGCTTGTTAGGTTAAGACTGAAATCTTTTTGGGGACCATTGAGACAATATTCAAAAACAATAGCTCAATCACTCCCTAAGTAATCCACCAGAAGATAAAATAGTTTATACCCCGAGTCTAAAATTTGGGAGGCGCCTTGGCTGAGTTTGCTACTAGTGCATTAACTTGATTGTAAGTACTGCGCTGTTTATTTATGATAATACGACACACGAAGTGCATAACACTGGCAATGATGTCTTGATAAAATGGAACTGTATTTTGACATTGTGATATGTCATATAATTGTGTCTGTTATTTTTGAAATACTAAAAAAAGTGTTAAAAAAGTTATAGATGGAGCCACATTATGGCCCATTACTGCATATCCATGAAAGTGTTTTTTGTACATTGTGCATCCTGAACAGATTTATTTCAAGGTGCTCTCAAATGTTATTTTCATGGAAAAGGAGCCTCAGTGAAGAAAAGTAATTTCCTAAGGTCACACAGTTTGCTCAAGCTGGAAAGCCGGAATTGAAGATGGTATTTGGGAAAATTTCAGAAAAGGCATTTCAAGTGTTCATGCCAAGGGTGAACCAAGAGACAATTCAGTTTATGGCAGCATTGTAGTCTATTGAACCACATATCATTAAGTCATTTTCTTGTTTTGCTCAGTCTTTAAATCAGATCATTTCTGCTTCAATTTTTGACATTAGGGAAAATTAGGCAATTGGAAGCAATCTGCCCAGAAAACGAGTTTGGGTCTGATGGTAAAGGAAAACGTTCACTAGCAGTGACTTTACTCTGTCCAAGCCCTGTCAATCCAATCTATTATAGCTATTATCCACCAGCCTGCCCTGAATACAAATCTCTGGTTTTAGTTACAGCCCTTTGTTGGGACGGAAAAGTCCTCTGGATCGTTGGAGACATGTACCCCTGCCCTGAGTGCCCAACAGTACTGTTGTCTGGCTCCCTAATGCTGATGTTTTGTCATAGGCGCACACATATCATGTAAGTAAGTAAGTAAGTCCGTTTTTATATAGCGCAGCTACTCACCCTTATGGGTCTCAAGGCGCTGGGGGCCGTCGTGGAAATTAAGTGAGCTATTGCCCAGAGTCACATGGTGCTGAGCTGAGCTGCCGCCGGAGCCGGGGATCGAACCGTGAACCCTGTGCTCCGAAGTCAGCTGCCCTGGCCGCTGCACCACACCTCTCCACTGTGTGTTCACCATGACATTGGTCTGTCTCACAGATTTCAGTCTTGTAGGATCGGGAGGGGCGCCCAAAGGGCTACCCTCATAGTGGTAGAAAGCTACTGCCTTCACCAGGAGTTAAGTAGCATGAGCGCGGTGGTGGCAGAATACCGTGTAGGGATCAGTAGTAGTGAACAGGACCTTTTTACCTTGAGTCACATGAGTGAGGCCTACAGGCTCACTCCCCTTTGTAGCGTTCTGCAGCTGTGTGCTTAACTCACTCATTGGCCTACTTCAGGAAGATGTTGAGTGCTACACAGCTTGGGAGTAGTTACTCTGCTCTGTATGTATGTGTGCCTGGGAAGGGTACAGTACAGTGATAGAGCTGGACTGTGCAGGGCGTGTGTGGTTATTTCATATATTGGGTGTCTGTATGCAGGTAAGGAATACATGACACAAGAGATGTAGAGCTGTGCAGTGCGTGCTCAATGAAAGGATCTGTTGGGTGTATGTGTGCTTGCATCAAGTCCAATACATGAAGGATGAAATGTTGTGCAGCACGTGTGCAGTAAGTGTTTGTGTGTGTGTGTGTGTGTGATGGCAGTGTGTGCGTTTGTAAATAAGACACCATGGTTAAATATAGAAAAGGTTCAGTGCTGAAAAGCGCACACAGACTGATTGTGTGTGCTGAATGCATGTGCACATGTAAGGGTACAATGCATTAAGGTAACAGTGCTAGACAGTAAGGGTCATATTTATGGCCAAGTCACGCAGTGCAGAGCAGCAAGTCACCTTGCGGTGCTACACTGCGTGACAGGGAAAGGGCACGAATGCCCGGTATTTAAGTCAATACAGCGCATTCCTGCCTTTTCCCCTGTGCTGGCGTCCTTTTGGCTGCCTAACGCCAATGCAGGGACCCTTGCACTATGGTATAAGGGTGTCTGCATTATAAGGATATTTCTTTGTTACGCTTCACCTTGGGAGGCGTAGGTTTTTGGCACAATCCAAGGTATACCACTTCTGATAAATCTGGGAATGCGTCAAAATCCGTGGAAGTTGCGTAGGAACACCCATGCAACACCCATGGAAATGCCTCCCTGGTGCAGAGTAATGCAACTCAGCGATTTGCACTGCATTCTAATACTGAAAACTTATTAAGCCACTCAGGGCCACGCATGGTGGCCTTGTGTGGCTTCATAAAACTCATTTTAAAGTTGTGCCGCTCTTGCACCACATTGCGTGGTGCAAGAGCGACACAAAGGGGCTCTTAAATATGCCCCTGAGTGTGCTGTAAATGTGCATCCAGAGACGGGTAACAGAGATGCCAATACCCCCCAGCTTAACTGGACTTGGCTCCCATATGTGCAGGTCTGCTGGGGGTCAAGTTGCCGTCAGACTTGCAGACAGACTGCAGCTGCATGGCAGGGTACAGGCAAGGCTGCAGACATTGTGCAGCCCGCAGTGCATAATATACACACTGGGCCTGATTCACAAATGTAAACTTACACTTTTGTGTACATTTACTCTTTTTTGGTATTCAGAAACTATGATTTGATAGTAATTTTACGACTGCAAACACTCCGTAGTCAGGGCCGGAACTCCACAAATACAAAAGATAGGCCTGTCCTATCTTTGTACGCGCTGAGTCTCCGCCACGAGTACTTAGACTCTGCAGTCATAAAGATACTACTCATAAAATGTGTTTTTGAATAGCAAAATAATCGTATGTTTAAACCAAAGTGTAAGTTTACATTTGTGAATCAGGCCCACTTTGGCCACAATCCTTCATGTCCCGCAGCTGACACTGGAGGATATGAGCAGCTGCATGTTTAGCTGTCTGAAGGCACCATTTAAATTATTTAAAATTATGTCCAAACACTGCCCATTAAATAATTAGTTGCGGACAATGGACAACTGGTCCAAATTACGAACTGTCTGTGTAAATCACAAACAGGTGGTCACCCTATATTTTGCCTTAAATATTTTACTGTGCCAATAGTTTGGCGACCAGATGGGTTCATAGTTCCTAATGCTGTTACAGAGGTTTTTTTTTAGGGGGATCCAACCAAAGTTCAGAGAGGTAGCCTTTTGGTGAGTTTATTGGCCATACTGGATCACCTAAGTGAGCACATAACCATCCTGTACACAATTCTCATTTTGACCCATGCTGTACAACTAGCCACTTACATTTCTTGGTGTTCTCCCTGCAGCACACAGAGACAGATTTTCAGTAGTTTGAAAAATTACAAGACAAGTGTGCATTTCAAAAGGTCTTCTTTTGAAAATGTAAACCAAACTAAACTTTGCTTAATAAACTTTTGTTTGCGTTATTAAGAATAGTCACAGATTCATTTAGAGCCTGGCAGGTAGCACTGCCAGCCTGTAAGGTCGGCATAGGCTAAGACCTCCGGTCCCCTGGCGTAGGAACAGCCACAATATCTAGAGATCCCTAACATGTGTGCAGTTATCTCTATGTTTTAAGGGGGTCCCTGTTTTGTCAGTTCCATTGAAGGCACTGATCCTTTTCTGAGTGGGTGCCATGTTCGATATATCCACCCAGAAAAGTTTTTGTTTTCTGAAAATAAACTCCTATAGCAGGAGTTTGTTTTCAGAAAAAAACAAAGCCCCTCATGGGCAAACACCACATGGTCTTTTAGCAGACATGGCAGCGAGCCAAGGGCTTAAACTATGGAAACAGCTGAGGCTACCCAATGTAAATCCAGTTGTTCCCCCTCTCAACATCAAGTGGGGGGTCCAAAAGAGTAGCAGGGAAGAGCACTGAGGGGTTATAGCAGTGCCTCCCACTCTACCAATCTCTTAATTCCTCCCGTTTAAACATTGTAAGTCATTTCTCTCAACACATTCTGGGGCATATCAGCAACAGACGGCGATAAATATCGCAAAGCGCGCTTAGCGCTTTTATATTTATCGCCGTCTATCGCTGGAATTTATCGCCCGGTTAGCGCGTTATTAACAACGCGTTACCCCAGGGTGATAATATTCCAGCGATATCCAGGGAAATGGGCCAACATCGCTGGAAAACCAGCGATGTTGCACTCAAAATGGCGATAGCCTTGGTGATACGACCATGTGGTCGTATCACCATAATCCACCCCCAACGTTATGGATACATAAGTCTGGATTTTACCAGACGTTCAAATCCAGCGAGAATGGCCAGCTAGCGTGATTTTGTACATCGCTACGCCGGCCGGCCCATTGTTGTAAATATCGCGAAGCTGCCTTCGCGATATTTATCCATGGAGCTTTTTTGAGGCACGCCTACTTTGCATCTCATTAGCGATGCAAAGTTAGGCGTGCTGGGAACGGGCGCGAAGTATGCAAAACACGCGCTAGCATGTCCTTGCTGATGAAGCGATAAAGTTATCGCCGCTTTTCGCCCGAAAACGGACGCTAAAGCGGCGATAAGTTTATCGCCAGCCCTTGTTAATATGCCCCTTTGTTTCTTGTTCTTCCATTAGCTTCTTTTTCATAATACTTATTACACCACTTGTGGAATAGACTTTCTCACCATAAGTGAGGTTCAGTTGTCTATAGGTAATGCACATCAGGCTTATTTGGTACTCACGGATATTACTGTTTTTCATTGGTACATAAAACGAGCTCAGAAATAGTACAAGTTTGTTTATTGGCAAATACTCAAAACTGTGATTAGGGTAGTTTTTATTTGCAATATTTCTGAACACTTCATATTCCCATGTTTTCGATTTCCTCGTTGCTTTGTTTTATCTGGTAAAAGTACAAAGTGTCTTCTTTCATTTGGCACATGGTGAGACAAGATCTAAATCTGAGCTATGCTTGTGCTGGGAACATCTTGCTGTTTATCCTAAATTGTGAAATATAATGCCATCAAGTAAGTGAGATAATATTGATTCGCAGTGATGTTCTTATTGGTTATTTTAAAAGCTGACATTAAGTGCATTTGAAGAACTTATCAGCATAGACCACTAACAGCGTTTTGTGTGAAAATGGCTGCTTTATTAAAACAGGTGCATATCACGTAAACAAACCTGGGCCTTTTGCCTTACAAAACAAAAACCTCACTATACATAAATGCTCACATATGTTAAACTAGCCCCCACCCCTAAATGTCCCGCCCCCAACAACACTTAATTCTGCAAGTCTCCACTTCCTCCTGTGTTGATGATCTTCTGCACTGTTATATTCCATATAGGTACCCTATATATGCGCAGGTAACACTGCAACCTTTCACCTATATCCTTCCCTACATTACATACATAACGGTTCATAGGGACTGACCTTTTACCTAGATACAACACTGCATTCAGAACCCGGGTTTTTCAGTGGTTTGAAACTCATACATTATGCATGAGGCTTCTTGGAAGCACAGCAGGACTCACAGCAGGACGAACATCTCCTGTATAATATCTATGTTAAAGTTCAAGCCCAACGTCATCCTTTAGGCCGACACAGTAACACAGCAAGGTGGGACCCCTGGGGAGACCTGTGGGTATATATACATCATGTCTTGCTTAGACAGACAGAGGAGACCGTGACTTCCCGGCTGACACACTGACCAGAGATGCTGAGGTTCCTGCATGCAGACGATCCAGCTAGCAGTGGTCTAACATCCCTCGCGGGGTGTCCAACTCGAGACCAGGACAGGGTCCCATATTCTCAAACTCTCAGGTAATGGGGTGGACTAGATCCTAGAGGGATTCTTGGCATAACACCTACACAGATGCTAGGTACATTTAGGTACATCTAGTTAGGGAGACATCGTAGGAGTACGCACTTTTATCATGTGTTTTATGTACTTGTATATATTCATGATTTCTGCAAGATTTTAGAACTATACAGTTGGACTTGGCCCTTTTTGGCAGGTTCACCCCTAAACTTTTTGCCTTAAGTTCTGACATGGTGTTGGTGGTTTTAGGCCTCTGGGCACTTTAGCACTGTGGTAAAGTGTAAAGTGCGTGCGCTCTCTGTGCACATTCACTGAAGTTGGCCTGCCCTCCCATAGGAATGCATTGGGGATAAGTGTGTCCGTGGTAATTCCTGGTATGAGAGGAGCAGCAGGGTCGAGTTTAGTATGTATGAACTCGTGAGAATAAATGCTGCACAATTGTGTGCGCAGATTTATGATGACTGGTGGAGAAATGCCACTTTTAGAAGTTGGCATTTCTGTGTGCTGTGTGTCTGCCTGCCTGATGTGAATTGCATGTCTGGCTTGTGAGTGACAGGGGCTGGGAGGTGTGTGGCTCCAGGAGGGGCAGGGTGAGTCAGCGCTGGGCTGAATAGGACACCTGGGCTGGGAGTAGTGGGAGGAGTAATCCCCTGACTCTGAATAGGATGGTGCCTGCCCTAGTGAATGCTGGCTCCGCCCCCCTGTGGTTTGTCTGATCACTTAGCCCCCACCTGACAAAGGGGAAGAGGAGCTTGCAAAACAAAGTGCTCCAATTCCCCCCTGAACCAGTTGCATCTGGTTCCCCCATGCCCTGCACTAAACACAAAGGAAATGTTGATATAAATATAGGGGCTGTGACCCCATGATGTTGTTCAGTCTGTTCCTGTTCCTACACCTGCGGGGGCGTGCTGCTGCTGGGGCCCAGGAGGACCTGCCAGGAGGGCTGCCTCCCTGGGCCCAGCATGGCCCCCTTGATTCCTAAGGACCTGAAGGACTGTCTGTTGCCCTAGCGCCTCGTGAGCGCTATATTCCTAATTAGGAGGAGCATGTGGGCTTTTGCAGTGCAGTGCTGCATGAGGAGGGAGAGGGAATCCCCAGCGTAGGGATATCCCCCGAGTTGCAGAGGAGCGGGTGACCACCCCGCGTTTTGAAATCTTATATGCGGGTGCCCACCCCGCTTATGCAAGCATTATTAATGCGGGTGCCCACCCCGCTCTACAACTTAAATTGCGAGGGAGCCCACCCCTGATTGCCACCAAGAGAAGGAGAATAACCGCCGCGGCCCCGATCGCCGAACCGGAAGTCAGGCAATCTTGCCTGGGACGGGGGCGGGGCCTCCTACGGGCCGCCGGAAGTCTGGACGGGGCTCCCGTGAGCAAGAGAGAGCCCCGGCGACCGGAGAAGAGGCGGAAGGTGTCCGGAGCCTCACGGGCTCCGCATGGAAGTCCCGGGTCCCAGGAGGGGGCCCGGGTGAAGAGGAGAGGCGGCTGAGGCCGCCGATGCTAGATGGGGCTCCCGTGATGAAAAGGGAAGCCCCACGTGCAGGAGAAGCTGTGGACCGGACGAAGCCTCCCCAGCGAGGGAGACGCACAAAGTCCGGTGAGTGGAGACCAGAGGAGGCCGAGAGTCCAGCCTCAGTCCAGCCACAGGCACCATGGCGCAAGGGCGCCTGTGTTGGCGCATTGCAGCCCATTGTGTACCAGCACAGGAGCCTTAAGACAAGAATGTGCCATTTCTTGTAGATACGGTGCATTCCTGCCCTTTTCTTTTGACGCACGCAGTGCAGCAGGAAGGCTTGCTGCACTGCCGTGCATCAAAATATTGTAAATGAGGACCTTAAATTTCAATTGTAAAATGAACCAATCTTTGTCCATCAGAATATAGGAAGAGGAAACAAGCCTTGCACATAGCAAAGAAGTCTTCATAAAAACTGGATTAATTACTAACAAGCCCCACTGAGCGTCCACATGATATTTTACACCATAGTAACATAATTTGATTATTCATATCTTAAGGTGGGAGGAAAAAGCGAAAAAGGGAGGAGTGGAGGAGGCAAGAGATTGGCAAGAGGAGACAGATTACAAAGAAATGGCATCACAAACAATTCAGGCTCTCATTGGGTATTGCGACAGAGGGCCTGATTATGACTTTGGCGGTGCAGGAGCAGGCCACCATCCCGCCCCCCTGCACCATCAAAGCTCACTGCCAGTCTCCCACCAGACTACAAGTATTTTTGTAGTTTGGCAGGCGGTCTTTGGTGTTCCCATAGCGGTGCCGTTCAAAAGGCACCGCAATAGGAACACCAAAGGCCGTTCCTGCATGGCATGGACTACTAACGCTATGCTGAGCAGGAACAGGGGGTGCATGCACTCTGCGTGTATCCCCAGAGGCACTAGGGGGCCTGAGGGCCCCCTTTATTTCCTCCGCGCCTCATTTTTCACAGCAGGCTCCCTGCTGTGAAACATGAGGCAGGGAGGAAACTCGTAATATGCTTGGCAGTGCCACAGCGGCACCACCAAGCATATTGTGGCATCAGAACCACCGCGCCACTGATGGGAATCGCAGATCCCCGGAGGTTGCAGCAGTCCCCTTACGGTCTGACTGCCACACTCGTAATGCGACAGTCGGACCACTGGTGCGGCGGTACACGACCGCCACCACACCTGCACCATAGGTTCGGCTCGTAATCAGGCCCTGAAGTCTGTTTATAAGATGTTTTTTAGTGCTGTTTCGAAAGGCTTACGTTTTGGAGCATTTTTGATGAGGGAGGAAGTTCATTCCATAAGTCAGCGCTGTAATTCAGTTGCTATACCCCAAACCTTTTTCTTTGCTATTTAGAAAAGATATGATCTTTTTTGGATCAGAGTTTTCTTATAGTCTTAGACTGTAAAAAACAGGCTTGTGAGTTAGGATTTAGAGATGCTATATAAGGTGTTTAATATAAAGTTTTATTTGATGAGTAGCTAGTGTGAGTTGAATAGCCAGATAAGTGGTTATGTTTTTTCAGACCAAAGATGATGCTGATAGCTCTGATTTGGACAATTTTAGTCAATTTATAATTTTGTCAATATCTTTAGTGGGGCATTGAAAAACACTACTGAGCTGTAGTATAACCTGATTGCAACAATTAGGAGAATACTTTGGAATATGACAAGCATGGAGCAGACTTTAGAGATGCTGCGAAGGTTTTGCTATTGCTATTGCTTAGGCTTGTGGGCTGAAGGAGTAGCCTGAGTCAAAAAGAGCTCCTAGATTGCATGCTGTTTTGTGAGGTGCAGCAGAGAATTCAAGGTCTGCTGGTCAGTTGAAGGGGATCACTGTAGGAATTTTTTTAACCAAAGGTTAGAATTTTTGTTTTGTTATATTGAGAGAGATGAAATATTTGTCCATCCATGATTCTGTGACAAACAATGGCAATAACTGTAGATCCTGGACTGTCAATATGGGAAGTCAATGTTTGAATGGCTTTAGTGTTAGACCTCATAGCCTTAGGGTGATCTTCCGCCTCAACATTTTGTTTTCCTCCTCTACTTTTTCTGGACACGTTTTTGTTGGCATCAGGACTCTGAGCACTTTACCACTGCTAACCAGTGCTAAAGTGCATTCACTCTCTCTCTAAAACACGGTAATATTTGCTCTTCCCCAACATGCATATTTAATTTACTTACATGTCCCTAGTGAAGTGCACTGCATGTGCCCAGGGCCTGTGAATTAAGTGCTAGTAGTGGGCCTTCAGCACTATTGTGCCACCCACGTAAGTAGCCCTCTAACCAAGGCTCAGGCCTGCCACTGCAGTGCCTATGTGTGCATTTTACACTGCCGTTTCGACCTAGCAAGATAAACCTCTTGCTAGGAGCTTCCCTTTATTAAGCCCGGGCAGAGCTGGCGTAGTTGCTCTACGTGGAGCTCCTCGGAGTTGGTCAAAAACTCCGTGGAGCTCTGCTCCGCTCCGCGCCTCCCTCCACCCCCCTCAATAAATATTTTTAAAAGAAATAAAAATTAAGGTAAAAAACACACTTACCTTTATCGAGGCATCTCCGGGCTGCCCTCCTCCTCCTCGCAGTGGTCTCTTCTTGAAACCGAAACCCCTACGTCAGACGTACGTTGTGGGTAGGACTGCGCGTGCATGCGGAAGTCCTACCATGATGCAAGTCTGACGTAGGGGATTCTGCAGGAGAGACCACGGCGAGGAGGAGGAGGGCAGCCCAGAGACGCCGCGATAAAGGTAAGTGTGTTTTTTACCTTAATTTTTATTTTTATTTTAAAAATGTTTATTGAGGGGGGAGTGGAGGTGGGAGTGCCCGGAGCTGAACTCCGCTACGCTGCAGAGTTGGAGTTTTGCATAAACTTTGCGTTCTCAGCGGAACGAGGAGTATGCAAAAATCCACAAGCTCTGCCAGCGGATCGGAGTTCTCTGCCCATGGTTACCCTTTATGTACATATACGTCACCCCTAAGCTAGGCCCTGGGCAACCTAGAGGGCAGGGTGTGATGTATTTAAAAGTCAGGGCATGTACTTTTAAGTTTTACGTGTCCTAGTAGTGAAAAACTCTTATATTTGTTTTTCACTACTGCAAGGCCTATCTCTCCAATAGGATAACATTGGGATTATCTTATTCCATTGTACAAGTGTAATTACCAATTGTGAAGAGATAGACTTTGCAAGTCTGGTGTCTCTGTAATCATAAATTAAAATCCAAATTTATGATAAAGTCGGATTTTAAATTGCAATTCCGAAAATGCCACTTTTAGAAAGTTGGTATTTTCTTACTTTAGCCATTTGGTGCCTGTTGCCTGTCTCTGATCACATGTCTGGGGTGGGTGACAGTTGGGCTTTGTGTATTCCCACTAGACAGTCACACAAAATGAGAACTTAGGTGTGATTTGATGTGCCATCCTAACAGGATGAGAGGGAAGAGGTGGACCTAGCCTCACTAACAACTGAAAAGGCTCTGTCCTGTCCCCCCACAAAGGTCTGCATACCCTCCTGTAGTGAGTCTGGAGCCAGGACAGGAAGGGATGACCTCTGTGCACTTTAAAGGCTTGTCTTCGAAATCTCCCTCACTTCAAAGGCACAACTGGGTATAAGTACTGAACCTCCGAAACAGCCATTTCAATACATTTCTGGACCTGTGAAGACCTTTGAAGACTCTGCCAGGAAGAAAGACTTCTGTGTTGCTGAAGAGACTGCCACTCTGCTGGATTGCTGCTTTGTTGGACTCCTGCTTTGCTTGCTGTTCTGCTGGCCCACTTCCCTCCTACCTGGGTGAGAAGGACCGACCTCCATCACTTGAATCCATAGTGACTCCAAGGGCCAGATAAATGGTTTCCTGATCTGAAGTCTCAGGGACATAAAAGACTTCCAACAACCTTGCTTCTGCACCTGGACTCTGCAAACTGTGAGTCTGCCAAGTGGTGCCACCCCAGTCCTGGAACCTTGGAAGTGGGCCTAATGTGCTTGTTCCAGTGGAACCGACGCATCCACTGTCGAACTGATGCATTGCCGCTGCTCTGCAGATCAGAACCGACACATCACCTCTGCTGCATGGATCAGAACTGGCACATTGCCTCTGCTGTGTTGATCGGCACTGATGCATTGCTGCTGCTGCGTGGACTAGTCCTGACTCATCACCTTCAGATCCACCTCTGTGCGACACTCTTCCCGGCGCAAGGTCCTCGCATCTTCGTTGACAGCAGCCTTGATGACAATGCCGAACCTCTGCTTCGCAGCTCATCACTCATCGGAGTTGATGCATTGCCGCTGCTGTGCAGATCAGGACCAGCACACAGCTGCTGCTGCTTGAATCAGCACCAATGCATCGCCTCAACTGTACCACGCATCCTCAACATCGACACACCCAGGATTAAGGAACATTTGTTCAGCGGGCCTCACTAGGCCCCTGTATCCAGCCCGCCTTCCATCGTGGTCACCGTGAACGTTTGACTTTGTCCCGGTCTGGCACAACCAAATGTTCCAAATATTTCTTTTTGCTTCTAGGTGCTAGTTTCACCTAAAACATTGATATTCAATTTCTCATGTTCTACATATTGGATTTTTGTTGTTTTGGTCTTGTTTTAGGTATTAAATAGATCTATTTTTCTAACCTGGTATATAATCTTTTTGTGTGGTGTTTCCACCGTTTTACTGTTTGAAGTGTTGCACAAATACTTTACACATTGCCTCTAGGTTAAGACTGACTGCTCTGTACCAAGCTACCAGAGAGTGAGCACAGGATAATTTAGGGTTTGCCTGCTTCTTAGCCTGACTGGGCTTGTGGTTGCTGCTTGACTAGGGCTCATACCACAGTCAACCTACAATCCAATTTCTAACATTTGGTATTTGGAAGATAGGCCAAATAAGATAATTACATCAGCTAGTGTGACCATGTAGGTATCGACCAATAGTGGCAAAAGAGACAAGCAACAGGGAACTCCATAGCTCCTGTTAGTATACATTGAGGTCAATGGCTGGGTTTGACACACTATTTGCTGTTTGTGAGAAAAGTTTATAGACTTTCTATGAATACCAAAATCTTTGTCTAATCAAGCAAGTACCAACTCATGATTGAGTACATCAAAAGCTGAGGATAAGTCCAATAACATTAACAGCACTTTATGATCTTTGTCAAGGACACTTTGGGGGATATTCTCAAGAACGTGCGATAATCATCGCCAAAAAAGGACAACGCACGTTTTCATATCGCCGTCTATCGCGGGAAAATAACTCTGTGTTACCGTCTTATTCACAACATGGCGGTAACATGCGATAGTCTCCCGAGAACGCGTCAAATGTCCGCGATAACATTACCAGGACGGCGATAGAAATACAAACCCGAATGCGAAAAACGTTGCGTTGGGCCCAACTGCGATAAAAAAGTCAGCGAGAAGCAGCGCCAGGCCTGCAGGTCCCACAAGTCAGGCTGCAAAAATCAGTATAAAGCGGCAACAAAAAACACAAACAACTGCGAAGCACCATGGAGGTAGCCGGAGCAAGTACAGAGGCCAACCAGAACCCCACAAGCCCCACGGAGGACCAGCCTGGGACCCCGGGGTCAGGGAAGGTCAAGGAGAAGAAGAAGAGGAAGACACGGTTCAGTCCGCAGGAAAACAGGATCCCAATAACGGAGGTGACACTCCCACCATCTAATTGCCATTGGTATTTACAAAATCCCTAGCACACGTAAAAGTTTTTGAAGTACAATCAAATGACAGTAGTAACTCCGTTTGTCAACACAAATATATACACATGTATGCACTGGTCACAGAGATTCTTCAATCTTTTATTCTTTATGTAGAACCTTCCCAAGTGTGAGTTCCTTTGACAGATCGAGAGCCAACACGTGTTTTGTCGCTTCTGTTACATATACCCGTGACTTTTTCAAGGCTCAATCATCTTCAAATAATATATGTCAGTGTGTGGTGATATTTCCGACCCACACAGTCCTCCAGCGTGGGGAAATTGTTATGATGGGGTCCGATTAGTATCCGTCGCCCTCTAGTATACGGTTTAATGAAACTCTTCTTTATTTTCTCGGTCATTCATGCAGCCCCCTCACGCCGGCTTCCACTGTGTGGGTCGGAAATATCACCACACACTGACATTTGTTGGCTTGCCAATGTGGCTCTGGGCTGGGCTCCCTTCTATGCTGCAGTTTGTCATTCTGCTTAACACCAGTAAGAGGCAGGTGTTAAATCCCTGCTGCTAACGCGCCTTATCGCCTGTTTTTGGTTCGCATCGCAGATCTGGCTGGAAGTTGAGAATATCGCGAAGTGGTGTTTTTGTGTGTTTTTGCACGGGAACGCCTACTCTGCATATCGTTAGTAGTCGCTCTCATCCGTGGTGATGTTTTTTGCGGCAGCTATCGCTGGGAAACTGGCGATATGGGCAGTTTGCACCAGCTTGAGAATGGGGCGATACTTCTTTCGCCACTTTTGCTGCGCTAAAGTGCCCATAACTCGGCGATAAGTCCTTGAGAATATGCCCCTATGATGTTTAGGATTGTTGTTTCTGTGCAATGCTTTGGCCTAAATTCTGAGTGGTAGTCTGAGAGTAGTTGGTCTGATACTAGGATTTTTTTCAATTGAGAAGTAGCTTTCAATTTGAGGTAGTACTTCTTAGGTAAATGAAGATTTGTTCAATTATTTTTCAGGAAAAGTTTATGATTACTTTTTTTAATTTCTCAGATATATTTATCATTGTAGTGATGGATCAAAAATTTTGTGAAATGTCATCTGCTAGCATCCTGATTGGTATTTTGGTTGTATGGAGAAATAGGGGATTATAACTTAAGCCTGAGGGGTGACGTTTGCTATTGGGAACTATGGGGCCGATCACGATGGCGGGCGGATCGCCCCGCCGGGCCGGCGGTAGTCACCGCCGGCCCGGCGGGGGCGATCCGCCCGCCATCCACCTGAATATTCCCACCGCCAAATCAGGATGGCGGTGGGAATGGGAATGGCACTGTGGCGGACGGAAATACCGTCCGCCGTGGTCCCGCAAGGAGGTCCTTTCCCGCCCGCCTTGCGGGACATGGTACAATGGGCCAATGGCCGCGGTGCCGTGCAGGCACCGCCGTAGGCATTATGATGCCTGTCTTCTGCGGCGGAGATCCCGCCGCGAGAAGACAAGCGGAGAATGCCTTTGGGGGCCTGTTGCGGGCCCCCAGAGTGTTGGGTGGGTGGGGGTGCACATGGGGGGTACCTATGGTACTCCCTGCATCTGCATGTACAAGGTGGCAGGCACCGCACGGTGCCTGCCACGTTGTACATGCAGATGCACAACATGTATCTTTACATTGCGGCGGGTGCTGCTTGCAGCACCGCCCGCCGCAATGTAAAAATACGGGATGCGCCCGCCAGTGTGGCGGGCGCATCCTACTCAGTATAGCGGGACCGCCGCACCTATGGCGGGCGGTCCCTTTTGCCACTGCGATGGCGGGCGGACTTTGTCCGCCCGCCATCGTAATCGACCCCTATGACATTATTTGGGGATTTGAATTTGAAATAGTTGAAGATTTGTAGGTGTAGTAGTCTGTTTGGGTGACTTCGAGTGAGTTAGCGGTGAGAGCTAAAGCGCTGTTTACAATATTTCTTCTGTTTGTTATTTTTCTGTACAAAGTAATTGCTGACATCACATAAATATGGTGATGGTTTAATAGGTGAGGAAATTCTTTGCAAGATTATGTGTTCTTTGAATATTGAAAAGAGTTCATTAGTGGAGGTATTTGCCATGTCAATGAATTCTGTGTAATATGCCTAATTACCCGATAGGACTTTCTTTTTGCAGACAAAATTTTGAACTTGGCTCAATTGTTTTTGAGTCCATATGTTAATCTCCATGTTCAAATGTGTAAACCATTTGTTTCAACATGTACAGTTTTTCTGTGAATCAGGAGTTTTGGCATGTTTTGTTTTGTTTTCTATTTTTCAGTGGGTCAATGATTTCTTAACTGTATTTTATATTGGTTTGATATTGAGGTCATATATTATTCTCGTTTTCTGCATGTTTGAGTTTGATGCTATGTAAGCAAAAAGTCTGATGAAAGTTTAACTTGTTTAGATTTTTGTAGTTTCTGGTTAAAGTGTATTTGCTGGTTTTGTGTTGAAGGGAAGTATATGGAGGATGTTTTTTTTTATTTTTAAGGCTGATAGAAAATAGCTATATTTGTGAGGTTGCCCACATTGTTTGCTGACTGATATTGTTGGTTTTTGAAGTTTTCACACTGGAGCACTGATGGCCATTCCCCAGTATATTTGCTCAGACCCCCAAAATGGTAAAATTGCCTAGCCCCCAATTGGCCAAGTTAATTTTCCAGGAAGGTCATATTATACAGTGAAGCAAATACACCAGTGGCATGAAAGTTAAATGTGACCTGGCGACTGATGCACATGTTGTGCCATTCAATTGGCTAACAAAGATGAAACTTTAAACCTACATGTTTAGTCTGGCTGCTGTAGCATTTAAACCTGCAGAGGAACCTGGCAAAATGGTGAATGAATTAAATATTGTTTCAAAATATCATCAAGTTAAAAATATCATGGGACAGAAGCTAAGAAAATAGTTTTTTAGGTTAATATCCTTTTTTAAATGTTATTGTATATAATATTGTTCACTTTAATATAGTTGCATTACATTTTTTTAATATACATTAGTTATATTATTTTTAGATATTATTAGTATATTAATTGCTTCATTTTAAGTATAGTTTCTAAGTTTAAGGTGTCATTTATTTTTAAATTTAATTAGGCATTCTTAATTTAGTTGCATGGTAATGGGTTTGTGGTTAAATATGGTGGAATGTTATTTAAAATATATATTCATTTTTTTTGTTTAAATGAATAATTTATATTACATAAATATTTATTTGGCAAGTAGGTATGTTTATTTGGTTATTTGCTGTTTCAATTATTTAGTGTAGTTTATCATTTTTAAAAAACCAATAATTAGTCATTTGTAATTTAACAGTGGGTTAAGTATTTCATTGGTAATGCATTAGTTAAATAATTATTTGGTTAATTGTTATTTTAAATCAGGTGCGGCTCCTCCGCTAAGGGGGGGGGGATGTCACCCCACTGCTCTCGGAGCAGGAGAAAGGAAAAATAAAATGATAATAACTTTGTTATTATCATTTTATTTTTCACTACGGTGCTGGGTTAGGGGAGGGCAGGACTGGTGACATGGGGGAGGAGTGGTTTGCACACTCCAGTGGACATGACTGTTTGACCGGCAGTCTTGGACCAGCCAAACAGCCATGCGCACTTTGCGTGTTCCCCACCAGGCAGCACAGCCTGGTGAGGAACATGCAAAGGTTCCCTGTCCCCTTCTGAGCGCCAAGCTACGGCGCTCAGCCCAATTCCAACACTGCATTGCAGCATTATGATTGGCTTAGGGGAGGGATCCTGGATGCTTCCTGTTTGCAACGGAAGGTGAGGAGAGACGGTGGTGTCAGGAGGGACCGGAGCCAAGGAGATATGGTGGTCGGCAAAAGGTAAGAATTCTATTGTTTGTCAACCCCTTCCTGCCCTGCCACCCCCGTTCCCTGAACAGCCGCCACTGTTTTAAATATGTCAGTGTATTTTGTCATTTTTAATGTGTACTTTAAATTTTCTAAAGTTTAAATAAATATTTATAATTTAGGAGTAGGTTTTTGGCTTTGTAGGAAATTTGATGGGAACTTATTGAGAATATAAATTATAGTTTTTTTTTATTTTAATGAGCTTTTAGGTTATTTAAATGATTAGTTGATAATTAATTATGTAAATTGTTCAATCAATGATTTATGTCTATTATTTGATGTATTTTATTAATTTGTTAATTCATAGATGACTATTTTACATTAACATTTTTAAATAGATTTTATATTTATTATTTGTTTTAATTTTATTTGCTATATTTAATTACTAATTTGGTGTTATTAACATTTTATTTGTAATTTACTTTATTTTAATTTGTTGTTGTTTTTTCTAGATAGTAAAGAGAGAATTGTGTTGGTTTTTACTTGTTACAATTTTTTGTATTATTTTATTTTCTCTATTAAATTTTTGGATGGAGTCGGAATAGTAACGTCTTTGATGTCCTTTCCCTTCTGAAGCTTTGATTGGAATGAGAATATCAAGTCTATCTCCTCAAAAGTCCAACACTTTCACTACTGTTCCTTGCACTGGATTGGGAATAATAAATCTATACCCTTCAAAATTCAGCGCTTTCCTTGATTTAGCTTATGTTGGAGCACAAATAGTAAATAGAATCCCTCCAAAGTCCAATACTTTTTCAACTGGTGCTTAATTTGGAGTGAGAATAGTAAATCTAACTCCCCCAAAGTCCGACATTGCCTCTACCATTGTTTAGATTGGAGTGGGAATAGTAAATCTTACCCCTCCAAATTCCTACACTTTCCTACTCTTGCTAAGACTTGAGTGGGGATAGTAAATTCAAAACTTTCAAAGTCCAACAATTTCCATGACTTTGTTTCCATTAGACTGGAAATAGTAAATCTTATCCCTTCAATATCCAACACTTTCCTACTGGTACTTATATTAGAGTGCGAATAGTGCATCTAACCCCTCCAAAGTCTTACACTTTACCTACTTTTGCCTAAATTGGAGTTAGAACAGTAAATCTGACTCCTCTAAAGTCCAACACCTTTGTTATTGTTGTTCATTTTGGATTTTTATATATATATTTTTTTAATGTTTATATCATTTATAAAAAAGAATTGCAATTGTATTTATTTATTGAAATTGGATTTTTATATTCATTTTATGTGTTATATGTCTTTGTTCATATGTTTGTTAATTTTAGTTTTAGTCACACAACCACTCAGATCACATATGTTAAAAATAGTATCACTCAGTAGTATAGAAATTATAGTAATTTAACTTATGTAGTAGAATAGTATATGTCTTTAAGTCTCAGAAATGTTTATGAAATACTTACACTAACTGGATGATGTCATCAGTGATGTCATCAGTGAAGTCATTTGAGATGTCATCAGTCATGTCACTGATCATGTCATGAGTGATTTAATATGTGAGGTCATAAGCAGTGTATTGTGGGGTCGTAAGTCATACTTAGCTCAGGTATCTATAACTGCTGAATTTCACTAGTTTTGTATGAGTGAAATTTGAGCCTAACTATAACGTCCCTGTAACCTTTTTTTATTTCAGTGAACATGTAAGTTTTTTTTAATTCTATTTCCTAACTATAACGTCCCTGTAACCTTTGGTTTGGGGTGTGCCACTGCTCCTTCCATCAAAATGGTTAGAGTGTGGATAGTGGGTCACAGCTATGTATTTTGGGCCAGAGAGTGAGCTAGAAAGAGTGGCATTGACAGGGCCTTGGGTTTACCTAATGTGAACATTACTTGGATTGGACAGAGAGGGTTAAAGTGCCAGCATTGCTGCCTTTGGTTTAGAGCATTGCAGATTACCAACATCCAGACCTCCTAATTGTGCACAGTGGTGGCAATGACCTAGGCACTCTCACAGGGGTAGGATTGGAATTAGCAATGAAGGAAACCTTTGGCCAATTATTGTCAATTTTTCCTCACACTGCCTTGGTGCACTCCAACATTTGCCAACAACAGAAATGGAAATGGTAAGATGAATTTTGTCCACAAATAGACAAAGCAGGAAACATGGTAATAAAACTATTTCTGTATTCCTTAGAGACCCCAACATTGGCTCCATCTACAATAAAAACTTGTGCTTTGACATGAAGCATATATATAGAAGTGATGGAGTACATTTCTCTGAGAACGGCAACACAATATTCATTAACAATTTATAAGACTGCATCCTGTTTTAAGTGTAGTTGTCATCTACACACAATAACCCCAAAGGCTCTTTTAAGAGCCACCTTATTACCAAACACTAAATATTTTTCATTTTAAATCCTTTTTTCAAAAAACTATTTTTGGAGTCATGGATCCGTAATGCTAAATCACTAATTCAATGTACAACAGCACATATAAGATTTATAACTTTCAGTTTGATTCTATGCACATGGCAATGGCTCTGTTAGTAGTTTTGTGAGTGTCTAATTGAGTGTGTAAGTGGGTGCATATGTCTCTCAATGGGTTTGTGAGAAAATGCATCACTTTCTGTGTGGAACTGTGAATAGGTTCATGAGTGTCTGAGTGGGTCTCTGAGCGGGTGCTTCAGTGTCTGAGTGAGTCTGTGAATAGGTGCATGATACTCTTAGTAGGTCTGTGAATGGGAACATGAGTGTCTGATTGGGTCTCTGAGTGAGTGCAGCAGTCTGTTAATGGATCTATGAGTGGGTTTGTAAGGGTATGTGTTAGTGTCTGAGTGGTTATGTCAGTGAGTGTGTGAGTGTATGAGTGGGTCTGTCAGTGGGTGTGTGAGTCTTTGAGTGGGTGTGTAATGGGTGAATGAGTATCTGAGTGGGTCTGTGAGTGGTGCATATGTGTCTGTGTGGGTCTGTGAGTGGGTGTCTGAGTGTCTGAGTAGGTCTGTGTGTGGGTGCATGAGTGTCTGTTTATTTCTGTGTTGGTGCATGAGTATCGGTGTGGGTCTGTGAGTGAGTGCGTCAGTATCTGAGTTGGTCTGTGAGTGGGTGTGTGAGTTTCTGAGTGGGATCTGGGAGTGGGCGCATGAGTCTGAGTGGGTTTGCGACGTAGTGCACAAGGGTCTGAGTGGGCATGTGAGTGGGCTCCTGAGTGTCTGAGTGGGTCTGTGAGTGGGTGAGTGTCTGAGTGGGTCTGTGAGTGGGTACGTGAGTCTCTGAGTAGGTCTGTGAGTGAGTGCAGGAGTGTCTGAGTGGGACTGTGAATCAGTGCATCAGTGTCTGAGTGGGTGTATGAGTGGGTGTGTCAGTCTCTGAGTGGGTCTGTAAGTGGGTGCATGAGTCTCTGAGTGGGTATGTGACTGTGTGCATGAGTGTCTGAGTAGGCATGTGAGTGGCCACATGAGTATCTGAGTGGGCCTGTGAATAGGAACGTGACTGTCTGATTGGGTCCCTGAGTGGGTGCATGAGTCTGTGACTGGATCTATGAGTGGGTCTGTGAGGGTGTGTTTTAATTTTTGAGGGGCTCTGTCAGTGGGTATGTGATTCTGTGAGTGGGTCTATAAGTGGTTGCATGGGTCTCTAAGTGGGTGTGTAATGTATGAATGAGTGTCTGAGTGGGTCTGTGAGTGGCACACGACTCTCTGAGTGGGTTTATGAGTGAGTGCAAGACTGTCTGAGTGGGTGCATGTGTGTCTGTGTGCATCTGTGAGTGGATTCATGAGTCTCTAAGTGGATATGTGAGTGGATGCATGAGAGTGTGAGTGGGTATGTGAGTTGGAGCATGAGTGTCTGAGTGGGTCTGTGAGTGGGTGTGTGAGTGTCTATGGAGGTCTGTGAGTGGGTGCGTGAGTGTCTGAGTAAGACTGTGAGTGGGTGCTTGAGTATCTGTGTGGCTCTGTCAGTGAGTACATGAAAAGATGAGTGGGTCTGTGAGTGAGTGCATAAATGTCTGAGTGGGTCTGTACGTGGTTGCATGAGTGTCTGAGTGGGTCTCTGAGTGGGTCTGTGAGTGGGTGCATGAGTCTCTCAGTGGGTATCTGAGTGAGTGCATGACTATCTGAGTGGGTCTGTGAGTGGGTGCATGACTATCTGAGTGTGTCTGTGAGTGGTGCATGTATGTCTGAGTAGGTCTGTGAGTGGGTGCATGAGTATCTGTGTGGATCTGTGAGTGCGTGAAAATATCAGTGGGCGTGTGGGTGAGTGCATGAGTGTCTGAATGGGTCTGTATGTGGGTGCATCAGTGTGTGAGTGGGTCTGTGAGTCTCTGAGTAGGTCTGTGAGTGAGTGCATGAGTCTCTGAGTGGGTCTGTCAGTGAGTGCATGAGTATCCTAGTCGGTGTGCATGTGGCTGTGTCAGTGTCTGAGTGGATCTGTGACTGGGCGTATGAGTCTTTGTGTGATTCTGAGTGGATGCATGAGTCTTTAAGTGGGTATGTGAGTGGATGCATGAGAGTGTGAGTTGGTCTGTGAGCAGGGCTCTAGGGCAGTGCGACTGGTGCAACTGCAACAGGCACTTACTTCGGCAGGCGCCATGGTTTTATGTAAGTTTTAATTTTAAAAGCACCTGCTGCCGTGTTCCTTACCTCCAGCAATTTTCAGGCAACAATAAAAGTGTCAAAATAACTCCAGTGATTAGTGTTCTTCCTGGCGATGAGATCAGAGTTTTGTCAAGTGGCAGTTTTGACTCATCTTAAGGTAGCGCAGATGGTTAATATGACTGCTGCAAAGTATGTGTACTAAGCAGATCACAAAGTGCATATAATTTAGCAAGATCAGTGGGTTATGACTTTTGTCAGCAAGATCCTTTTGTTACTTATAATTTATAGGTTAAAACCCTAAAATAGAACAGTTAGCTATTAAGTGTCATCAAAGAGCTGCATGCAAACTGCAATGTATAGGTTAAAGAGTTAGGATTTGTGCCCCAGTCTGACATTATCCTAATGTTGTAAAAGGGTTCATTTGGGTAGACATCAATTCTTATTAGTAAAGACAACCATCAACTATTGTGTTACATTTTAAATTCTGTGTTTATGCTTCTCCAGACCAAGCACTGTCTACCAGTATGGATGACATGTGACTCCTACACCTTTTAGTCCTCTGTCTTATGTATAATTTCCCATACACTGATTTAAACATGTATGTTTCATTGTCTCTGTTTAATTTTCTCGCAAGAAATGCGCATGTGCGGGCGCGCCCGCATCCGCAGTTCTCTCAAGCAGTACCCGTATGGCAAGGATCAGGAGGAGGGCAGCCCGGGGACGCCGCGGTTAACAGGTAAGTGGTTTTAACTTTTTTTAAATTACTTGTAACTTATATCTTAATAGAGGGGTGGAGGTGGGACCTCGGGCCAACTCTGCTCCGCTGCTGAGTGTGCAGAGATTTGCCTACTCAGTGTTCTCCGCAGAATGCGGAGTAGGCAAATCTCCGCACACTCCGCGGGCGGAGCGGAGTTGTCCGCCCACGGTTAGAGTCGATGCATTAATGTGTGATTGAGTGTGTGAATAAATACATTTTCAACAGGGTTCACGACTCCACCACAACGCTACATGAGGGGCTGCACTGAGCATCGCGATGGGTCCGCTTCTTCAACCACGTAAAAAAACATGGTTGGTGACATTTTAAAACTCATAGGAGGTCCCTCAAACGCCTCTACAATACACCAATGGGGCCAGGGTGCCCCTACCCAGACCCCTTCTGCACTTTTTAAGCTATATTTTCATCCCCCAGGACTTTGTCCCATTTTAGAAAATGGTGGTCACAATTTCTACACAGTTTGTGGCAACTCAATCACAGCACTTCTCTGCCTAGGTGTTGCGGAGAACTAATGCCTCCAGATATCCAAATTTTAATTTCCATTAATATCTCCAAAACTGCTGAATGGATTTACACCAAATAGGAAAAAGAGCACTTTCTAAACCGACACCTACCATCGCAGCCAAAACTCACTTTATTGGACCTCCCTTTTTCTCGGCCCCCACTTGACGGATCACCCCAAAGCTTTTCAACCACAACCAGAATCTCCAGTGCACTTTTTTGGGAAACTTTCGTGAAGATTCGTTAAACTGTGCCAAAGATATAGGCAAGTCAAAAAATGCTAGGCACTAACTTTAACTGCCTACTAGCAACCACCAGTAGGTGATATATATATATATATATATATATTCACTGAAAAAACCATAGGTTTCAGGCACGTTATAGTTAGGAATTAGCATTTAAAAAACCTTAGAAATTCACTGAAAAAACAATAGGTTTCAGGGGCGTTATAGTTAGCTGGACATTTCACTCGTACAAAACCAGGGGGTGCGTTTGCAGAGTGCTGCAAGGAGGGGGCGTGGCCTCCGGCGCGATGCCGATCTTTTTTTTTTTTAAGAAGGGGGGCTGTGTGGCCCCCCTTCTTTTTCTAATTTATTGGCCCTGGGGAGCCCATCCCCCAGGGCCTGCCCCCTAGTATTTTTTGTAAAAAAAAAAAAGATTGGAAGGGGGCCGCGTGGTCCCCCTCCCGAAGCCTTAATCGGCCCCGGGGACCCCATCCCCGGGGCATGGCCTTTTTTTTTTTTTTAAATGTTTTGGAGGGGGGCTGCGTTGCCCCCCTCCTCAGGCCACTTATGTCCCCGGGGACCCCATCCCCCGGGCCGGCCTTTGTTTTTTTAATTATTAATTGTTTTATTTTGGGGAAGGGGGCCGCATGGCCCCCCTCCCGGGCCACTTGTAGCCCCGGGGACCCCATCCCGCGGGGCTGGCCCTCTCTGTTAGGGACCGTGGGGGGGTCCCCAATTCCCCCACGGTCCCGCCGGCTCCCCGCATCCTTCGGGAGCTGGCATTGCTTTTCCACATGGGGAGCTGCTAAGATGCAGCTCCCCGTGTGGAAAAGCAATCGTCTTTGGTTTTTGGAAGAGAGAGCAGGTTTCCTGCTCTCTCTTCCAAAAACCAAAGCAGTTTGCTATGGCAGGGCGGGAGCCACGAGGCTCCCGCCCTGCCATAGCAAACTACAGTGTCCCGGGGTGGGCACCCCGGGACACTGCAGGAGCCGGCTCTGGGGGTGGCAGTCCCCAGGGCCATCACAGGCTCCAGGAGGGGGCCGCGTGGCCCCCCTCCCATCGTGTGCACAGCCCCGGGGAGGTGGTGGTCCCCGGGCTCGAGGGTCCGTAACGGACCCCCAAATTCGCATTTTTAGTGCCCCGGGGAGGTGGCGGTCCCCGGGACGTGTGGGGGGGCTCGAGCCCCCCACACAGGTTTATTTTTTTTGTAAAAAGAAGCCCCGGGGGGTGGCAGTCCCCGAGGCTGTGGGGGGGCCGTGTGCCCCCGCAAATAATTAATGAAAGCCCCGGGGGGTGGCGGTCCCTGGGGCTTGGGGGGGCCTTGGAGGCCCCCCACACATTTAAAAATTAGCCCCGGCGGCTGCGTGCCCCCCGCAACTCATAAATCAAGCCACGGGGAGGTGGCGGTCCCCGGGTCAGTGTGGGGGGGATTGGGGCCCCCCCACATATTTTTTCAGTGCCCCCAGGACTTGGCCCACCCGGGGGCTTTTTTAATACGAAGCGCGGGAGCCCGCGCTTCGTTTTTTTTTTATTTTCGGCCGAAATTCGCGCTGGGTGCGCGAATCTCGCCGATTGTTTTTAAAATAAAATGCTTTTTTTGGCCCTGGGGGTCCTTGTGGGACCCCCTAAGCAGGCCTAGGGGGTCAGGGTGTTTCTACCCTGCCCCTTTTGCATTTTGCGCACTTGTTTCTCTGATTTCTTGTGCCTCGGTTCTACCGAGGCACAAGATGGCTGCCAACACTTCCTGGTTTGGAGTGTTGACAGCCAATTAGCATACAGCTCATGATCGGGAGGGTGCGCGGATCCTCCGCGACCATAGATATATATGTGTTTTTACTTTTGATTTTCTCAGCAACTACTGAACGGATTTACACCATTTAACAAAAGGGTTCTTTCTGAACCAAGAACTACCTCTTTGCCAAATTTGTTGTAATTCCGTTGAGCAGTTCGGGCTGTAGCCGTGTCTAAAGTTTCCTATGGAAAATTGCATGGGGAAAACACGTTTTGGGACCCCCTTTTTTCTCGGCCCCGCTTGCCGAATCACCCGAAACTTTCAGGATAGGAGCGGACCGGAGCGCCCCACGGAGTTTTGAAAATTTCGTGAAGATTCGTCAACCGGCGCCAAAGTTATTAGAAATAGAATGTTGAGAATTTCCTATGGAAAATAGGTCCTAACTATAACTATCTACTGGCGACCGCCAGTAGATAATATATATATTCATGAGTGTCATGAGTCATGTAATATGTGTTATATAACATATGTGTTATTTAATTTATATGTGTCATAATATATAATATTTATAATAATATAATATATATGATATAATATAATATATAATAATATAATATGTGTTTTTTATATATATATGTGTATATATTGATGAGTGTTGTAATATGTGAGGTAATAAGCAGTGCATTGCGGGCTTAAGATATAGTTAGCTCAGCTAACTATAACCTCAGAATTTCTCTGGTTTTGTATGGGTTAAATGTGAACCTATCTATTATGTCCTTGCAACCTTTGTTTTTTTCAGTGACTTTCTAAGGTTTTATTAATTGAATTTCCTAACTATAACATCTCTGCAACCTTTGTTTTTTTAAGTGTGTTTCTATGTTTTTTAACGCAAAGTAATTTTAATTACTTAATCCAACCACCGCCGTGCACGGGCTTTGGCTGTGAGTGGAGGAGGCTAGCTGAAGGGTTGGCTGCAGGGCCTGTCCTCTGGACAGGCCTTGTGGCCAACCCAATATAACCACCCAAACTCATGCCATGTACAGCCATTGGCCATGCACAGGGAGGGTTGGGCACAGGGACTGGCCTGTGGCCAGGTCCTGTGGGCATCCCCATATAACCATTCAGCCTCACGCTACATACAGCCTTCGGCCATGCACAGTGGGGGTTGGCCACAGTGCCTGCCTTTTGGCCAGGCCCTGTGGTCCACCTCATTTAAGCTTTAAACCCCACTCCATGCGCGGCCAAAGGGGTTTGGAGTTTAAATGGAGCAACATGAAATATGTATTTTTAGGGGAGGCCACATGGGCCCCCCGGGGATCTCTACCTCCCTGGGGCTACAAAATAAAAACTATTAGGGGGGCCACACAGACCACCCCCAGTCTCCGGGACAAGAGTAAAAAAAACACATGGAGGGGCGCTTGCCCCCCCAGGGACCACTACCTCCCCAGGCCTTCATATTAAAAATAATTAGGGGGGCCCCTTAGGTCCCCCTGTGTCCTTGGGACAACCACCTTCCATGGACAAAATCTAAAAAATATAAGGGATGCCTCACTGACCCCCTGGGCCCCAGGAACCACCACCTTCCCAGGGCCAAATACTTTTTTCAAAAAGGAGGGGGCAACATAGCCCCCTCCCTAGGCCTATTTCGGCCCCAAGGACCCCATCCCCCAGGGCCCAGTCATATATAAAATGGTGCCCAGGGCACCCATGAAAGCCTATGGTGACCGCAGGGGTGACTCTCAAGGCCCCCACGATCCCGGCTGGCTCCCGTCTCCTGCGGGAGCCGACATTGCTTCCGCAAGCAGGGAGCTGCTTCAAATAACAGCTCCCTGCTTCCGGTAACATGTTTTCACTTGTTTCCCTGCACGCATATTTGCATGCAAGGAAACAGAAAGCTCCACTATCTGTAAGTCAGAGTTGCTTGACAGCTCGCTCTTGCAGAAGTGGAGTTTTGTTTGCTTTTGCTTGATGGGAGCTGTCAGTTTAATTCTGTTCAGCAGTATGGGCTGTCATCTTGTCTAAAATCCCTTTGTAAAATTGTATGGAGAAAAAGCGTTTTGTGACCCCCCTCTTTTTCTCGGCCCGTCTTGACAAATGATGCCGAAATTTTATAGACAGCAGCTGAAGTGAGTGGCAAACTAGTTTTCCTATGGAAACTAGGTCTTAACTATAACTATATACAGGTGACCGCCAGTGTTATTTTGCATGTATATATACATATATATATATGTGTGTTTAGCATCCGTTTCCCTTTTGAACACAAAAAGCGCACTCCAGGCTGAGTTCATCATATAATAATTAGGGCTCCCAGTTTTCTGTTTTTATTGATTTTTACAGATAAATACAGACAGAAAACTATTTATTTTACTGTCTGTATTTATTTTTAAATGCAGAAAAATACGGAAAATAGGCCTTCTTTGGATATTTTTCTACTGTCAATACTGACTGTCAGGTCAGTAGGTGTACAGATTGAGAGGTAGAGGAGATTAAAAATGACCATAGAATTCCTAATTAAGCTTAATTAAGTGCAGAGCTACAGTTATTTATGCTATTCTACAATGCAAGTGTTTTCAGATAACGATATTGCACTGTATACTGCTGAAACCTTTTGGACATTGAAATGCGAGTATGCATTTATCAGTTAAATAAATGTGGAAAAATACACATTGCAGCTTCATTTATACAGAAAACACAAAATAAAAATGGAAAAATACAGAAAAAATAAGCAAAAAATAAATATGGATAAATACAGACGGAAATGTCAAAAAATAAATACCATAAAACCGGGAGCCGAATAATAATTTATTTTCAGATACAAGGAAGCCTGGAGTGCCGCTTTTGTGTTAGAATGGGAAACGTTAATATTTCATCATACTTACCTATTCATGGCGATATTCTGTTTGATGTTTTTGAGATTATATTTTTAAGATTATATTCATATGTCACAATATTCTTATTCTCGATATTCTGTTATGCAACTGCAAAATGACCATTTTCAACTGGAAGGAGCCCTATTTTTACATATTAAGTAAGTCAACCCTAAGTAGTACTAAATTAAAACCGAAGCACATTTTTCAGTAACTTTGGAATAAGCTACAGAGTCCATTTATCTACAAATGTTAATATGTATTAAAAACAAAATTCTCTGGTGAAG
Organism: Calotriton arnoldi; assembly: GCA_963921515.1. Taxonomy (NCBI): domain Eukaryota; kingdom Metazoa; phylum Chordata; class Amphibia; order Caudata; family Salamandridae; genus Calotriton; species Calotriton arnoldi. The sequence goes on along the minus strand of CAWUFW010021725.1, from coordinate 15,463 downwards.
TTGGATTTTTGATAAATAAACCGGAAAAGTAACTATAAAAAAGTTATACTGTGCCTACCTGATTCTCCAGTGGCTAGTAAGCATTAGTCTGGCAGTAGCAGCTTCCAGCCAGTACTTTCCCTTTGATGAGGAGTAAAAACTTTTCGTTACAGAAGCAATGGTTTGAGTCTTTTGTCAGGAAAGTCTGGGTGTAAGGTATGTAGTTCATCCTCACACAATATCACAGGTAAGTATTAAGTGAAAGTGGGGCTTTTGATCACAGAATACACTCTAGCCATCCTGGCTCTGTTCCTAGTGGGACTGGAGGGTGACCGATTTGGTGTGGTCAATTAGGAGAGGATTGCTCATTTTCCTATATGCACCCCTGGATGGGCCACCAGCCTCCTCCAGGGGAAGAGGTGTTCTGCCATGCTGGATTTCCTTGAGAATTGGGCACTGTGGGATAGTTTGCAGTAAAACAAAGAGGAATTGTGGAAAAAGAGCAAGGGTTTACCCTTGGTAACGTTTTACCCATTGGTTAAGGAATGTCCAGGAGTCAGTTCATGCACTGGATAATTATTTCTATAAAAGTGGCACCTCACCCCCAGCCTGTCAGAACACATTGGGACCTGTGGATGTACAGAAGAGAAATGGGCTGGCTGTCTGTGAACTATATGGAGACCTGAAGGGCTGAATCGTCTCCCTGGTGTACCCAGGACTGAGAAGGGGACTTCAAGTGTCAGTTGGACAACCCCCTATGTGGCTATAGGGACATTAAAAGCTGCAAGATGCCCTTTTCCTGAGTTGATAAGCTGCCCTGTAGCATCAGGACATGGACTGGTGGCCTCTGCTGATATGAGTCCTGGTCCCTAGGTGCTGTCATAGAGGTCCTAGGAGTTTTACAAGTGACCATGAGGAGGTGCTCCAGGCAGCTGAAAAAAATTGGGACTTAGGACATTTTTGTACTTCCAAATTCTCCGGCGCTTTAACAGGTTATCATAACAAAAGTGCCCGATTTGGAGTTTGAGAAAACCTTTTGGGATACTGCTCCAGGCTTGTCTAGCTGGAGACTCTTGAACTAGAAAGAAGAAACTAAGTCTGAAGGTACAAATCTTGCACGGGTGACAACATGAAACATATCTGGCTAAAGAAAAGACTTTGGCGGGTGCCAAAATTTTGTTTTCTCTCTCTGAGCTTTTCCCTTCAAAACCAACGGCTTCAGCCAACCTCATCCAATGACTGCTGACCTCAAGAGAAGTTCGCTGGATACAGCCTTCAACCTTGCCCCACTTGAGGACTTTGATGTCCATAGAAACACTAAGTCAGAGCGTTTACCTTTGGACCTGATTGCTGTATCCAACCTCTGTTCCATCGCAATTGGCCTGAAATCAAGCCTTGATCCTCGTCAACTGTGAACGCTACCTTTTGATTAGTGCTGTACTTTCTTTTGATCCTTTTCTCCCTACAATTTAAAAATTCATATCTCCGGATCCCCTTATTATATTTAATCATTTTGGTGACATTTTTCTTATTACATTTTTCTTGATTTTTAGAAATCTGGTTGTGGAATTTTTATTGTTTTTTGTTTTGACTTTTTAATTATTTTGGTAAGGCTAAATACACACACATTTTCCTGAAGTTGAGCCAGTGTGCTCTGTGCCATAGCTATCGGGATCGAGACCATTTTTATGTTATTGAACTTGTGCATTGGATCTGACAACATTTAGGACTTATTACCTGGAAAGGACTCACATCCTCCCCAACCAATAATCCAATTTCTTACAGAATGATCCCAAGGTCTTTATGAGGGCAGAGAAATTACATATCTTTTTGTTGACGGTGTACATGAATGTTGAAAACAGCAAGGACGAAAATGCTGTTGCCAAGGTTTTGAAGGTCTGTTTAATGTTCCTAGTGAGTTTAGTTGATATGTATATGACAGAGGTGAAGCATGTGTAGAGATTATCTGCTTTGCATTTGACCATGGGGTGTTCAAAGGAGAGATAAAGGAGTGCATGTGATCCTATTTGAATGCATGAAAGCAACTCCTCCTCTTTTGCTTGAGTACCTGATTCAGAATGATGTAAAGGTAGGGGTAGGCTGTGAATTAGAATCAGGGTAGTTACTGAACTATGTTTACATGGAGGTGAGAAAGGTCTCAAATATGGTGGATATTTTTTTACTGTAGAGCAAAACACATTTTAAGGACACCATAGGCTTGTCTCTGTGTACATATGTGATGTAGACGAAGAAGAGTTAACAAGGCTAGAGTGTCTCAGAATGTTGTCCATATGACTATATAGAGAAAGCAAACGTGTTGGTGAGAATATAGGGGCCGATCACGATGGCGGGCGGATCGCCCCCACCGGGCGGTGGTAGTCACCGCCGGCCCGGCAGGGGCGATCCGCCCGCCATCCACCTGAATATTCCCACCGCCAAATCAGGATGGCGGTGGGAATGGGAATGGTACCGCGGCGGACGGAAATACCGTCCGCCGTGGTCCCGCAAGGCGGTCCTTTCCCGCCCGCCTTGCGGGATACGGTACAATGGGCCAATGGCTGCGGTGCCGTGCAGGCACCGCCGTAGGCATTACGATGCCTGTCTTCTGCGGCGGAGATCCCGCCGCAAGAAGACAGGCGGAGAATGCCTTTGGGGGCCCGCTGCGGGCCCCCAGAGTGTTGGGGGTGGGGTGCACATGGGGGTACCTATGGTGCCCCTCTGCATCTGCATGTACAAGGTGGCAGGCACCGCACAGTGCCTGCCACGTTGTACATGCAGATGCACAACATGTATTTTACATTGCGGCGGGTGCTGCTTGCAGCACCGCCCGCCGCAATGTAAAAATATGGATATGCTCCCGCCAGTGTGGCGGGCGCATCCTAATTCGTATAGCGGGACCGCCGCACCTATGGCGGGCGGTCCCTTTTGCCACTGCGATGGCGGTCGGACTTTGTCCGCCCGCCATCGTAATCGACCCCATAGTTATTGTAAAGGTTTCAATATGGTTCTATAGACAAGAACATGAAAAGAAAGATTTTGAGTAAGCAAGACCCTTTTCTAGGAAAGATGTTAATGGCAAAGGGATTGCATCTAAAGGAAGAGGAGGTTCATGTGGTTACCCTGAGCTATATTGCTCTAAATGAGCTTCAATGGGAAATTTCAAAGTAGAACTATTCTGAAGGTTAGGTGATTAGTCATAGACTTCAAATGATTCAAAACCAGGCAACGAGACTGGTCTTTCAACAACCAAGGCACTGTCACATCAAACCATTGATGAAGAAATTGCAGTGGCTTCCAGTGGACCAACAGGCCATCTTTAAAACAGGCTGCATCATCCATAAATCACTCCATAACAAAAGCCTGAAATTGATATCTTCAAGAATTCAGAGCTACACCCCAACACGTAATCTCAGATCATCCCAGTTGAACCTCTGAACAGTACCGAGATTTAAGTGGAAAAGGATGGGAGGGGAGATTCTCAGTGATAGGACCCCAGGTATGGAACTCACTTCCAACTGAAATTAGACTGGAGGCAAACTATATGAATTTCAGGAAGCATTTGAAAACGTGGCTGTTTACACAAGCCTACAGCCAATAATCCAAGCTGTTGCTGCCTTCTTTAGCCTAGCACCAAGAAGCATATGGTGAATATGCGCTTTATAAGTTTGTTATAACATAACATAGCATATAACATTAGCTAACTATTACCTAGAACTTTAAAAGAGGCATTTTTGTGTATTTTGGCTAGTGGATAACAATGGATCATTAATTTCAGTAGGTATGGAAAATAGATTCAATCAGTTGGAGATCCTCTTCGGAAAAGCTAAATCTTTGCATGTGCCAATTATACCATCTGTCTGATGATAAAAAAGATGAGAAAGAATGAGCAGAACAAATACCAGATGCAGATGTGTAAGTGTGTAAACAGATACAATTGGCAATTGGTAGGCCTGCTAAGGTTGCCAACCCATGTATGGCTGATATGGCTGCTTAAAGAGAGGCTAGCGGTCTAGATGGGAAAGAAGAGGTGGGTCTTTGGATATTAATTTGAAAAATCATGAGACCTCTGGCATTCAGTGAATGCTTGAAGCCAGAATGCAGGTCTTTAGTGAATGAGCTGAGGTCCCAGATCCAATTGATCAGGTGAATGAAGATGAACCTGACAGAAGCTATACATCCCACATTGAATTTTATATTGTGCCCCCATTCAGAACAGAAAGACAAAACTTGAATGAAAGATGTGGAAGACTTGCAAAAGAAATTGGCCTGGTGACATCAATTTGGAATGATGCAGAAAATATTAAGATCGATCTTACATGTCAATAATAGGCTGGTGATTAATCCAGTCAAAACGTATAGAGGGAAACAGGCTTCCATGCTCACTAACTCATGGGACCACTCTTTTACCTAACAATTGCAGTTGTTTTCTAAAATAAGTGTCAGTGCCGTAAGGGGGCCCCTCAGAATACCCATAGCCTCATTTTGACAAGCTGAGGAGGCCACCCTTTATGTACAGAAAACTGGGAGCTACCCTCTACATGGTGGGGGTTACAAAGGTAGCCGCACCTCCACCGCTGCGCCACCGTGGGTTTGGCGGTCCACGGACCGCCAAATTCATAATCAGGCCCATAGTCTTTTTTATGGAGGTCAAAAACCTCCAGCACAATGAAGCTGTAAACTGCAGCCAACAAGGGCTGCACAAGGCCAGATATCACTAAACAGGATTTGATGCTGTGGAGAAGAATGTAGCGTGAGCTGCTGTGAATTAAGGCTGGCTGGTGATGCACCTTGCGTGGACAGACAACAAGCTGAGGCGGATAGATGAGCAGGTTGGTTCTGGTCTCCTTTCGGTTCTTAGAATAGATTTTAGCCAAAAAATTTCTAAGTCCCTGTTAGACCTGGTAGCCTTATGGGGGTGCTCCCCCTAATGTTTTGCCTACTTACCTCCATTTTTCGTGCTGAGATTTGTTTTTGTTGGCCTCAGGACTCTGTGCACTTTACCACTACTAGCTAAAGTGCTTGTGCTCAGTCCCCTAACCATGGTTTGATTGGCTTACACCTGATTGGCATATTTAATGTACTTATAAGTCCCTTGTAGAGTGGTATACCATATACCTAGTGCTTATAAATTAAAAGCAACTAGGGGGCCTGCAGCACTTATTATGCCACCTAATTAACACCTTACAACATGTCCTAAGCCCGCCATTGCAGCCTGAATGCAGTTTTAAACTGCCAATTCGACTTGGCAATATAACCTGCTTCCCAAGACTTAAACTCCCCTTTTATTGCATGTAAGTCACCCCTAAGGTAGGCCCAAAGTAGCTCATATGGCAGGATGAATTGTAAATTAAAGGTTGGACATGCACTTTTAGGTTTTGCATGTCCTGGTAGTGAAAACTCCTAAATTAGTTTTTCACTACTGTGAGGACTGGATGACAACATCAAATGGCAGAAAACGTGAGGCATTTGTATGGAGAAGTACTAGATGACAACATAAAATGGCTGAAAATGTGAGGCATTTGTATAGCTCACTTGACCTGTCCTACTACAACATTGACAATAGAGTATAATAAAAACGATATACCCAAGAGCTAGCCATAGTTGCTCTCTATTACAAAGACAAAGTGACATTTGTAGAGATGACTTTTCGAGTGCTAACCCTACAATGGCTAATGAAGCACCATCAATAACAACTACGAACTGCAATGATAGTCATAGAGACTTCTTATGAATACTTGAAACTTTAAATGTCCATACTAAACTTGCTCTCTTATCCCACATGATACCTCAGTTAGGCAACGCGTTGTACAAAGCCATAACTAAAGCACTTGGTCTTCCATTTGAAATCCAAAATTAGGAAAGTCAGTTCTTGTTCCTCGTTCCTAGACAATAGAGGAGGTTAACAGCCATGTTCATGCAGTCTTAATAGGTTGCTCCTTTTGTCTTCCTGTAGCAATATTTCATCACTTCCCATTAGATCTTGATTTTGTGTTGGGGAAGGGAGAACTGTGCCTTTCAATACTCCTTTTCTTAAAATGACAGGAAATTACACTGAATACTTTTCTAATTTTTCCCTGGTTTTTCCTAATATTTACATTCAATGCATCTGGCGCATTTATATTTTTTTGTACTTTGTATAATCCATAAAGAGTTATTAAGATATCAGCTTTTTGTACCGCCAGTATGGCTGAATGATTAGTGCATTCTTTTCACCTCACACTGGGCCAAGTGCATGTTGGCCTCACACAAATATGCAGTGGCTCTGTAGACTAGTTCGCACAATGAATGGAAGCCTCCTTTAAAACAACTGTGAGCCATGTTTACTGTTACCTAAAGCAGAGACAGGAGGAATGTAGTAGGCCATGCACCCTGCTGAAAACCTTGATAGGTCAGGGGTGCTTAGCCGACATTCTGAACATCTTGATAGGTGAAGGGTGCTCAGTACAAAGTTAGGGCTGAAACATGTTGACTAATACAAAGAAGTGAAGGGAAAAACCTAACAGTTACCTAGCGCCACACTCTTTTTTATGTTTAAAAACATATATAGAGTGGGTATAACCAGATAAAAAAACACTATCTCCTGCCCTAATAAAGTTTTAACCTTACCCTTGTTACCGCAATCTTCCACGTCTCACTACAACTTTTTCAGAACATTCTCAAAGAAAAGGAGCTCAGGCTGAAGCCCACTTTTTGCCATCTTGATACTAGTGACGAAGACTAACTACTGTGATGAAGCATGCCACCAGGTGTGAGTGAGGGGTACTGTCCTTTTTTTAAAAAAAACACATGATAAACAGATAATAATAAAGAAATCTATTAATTCTGACTTGAAGGATGGAAGCCTAGGAGTTTGTGATAATTTCTTCATATCCCACAATACAGCCTCTCCAGTCTGGTATTTCTAAGAACTAACTTTAGCCCCCTATTAGACTCCTGTGAACTTCATCACTGTTCTAACCTCAAGACATGATTACAGGCTTGCTCAAGAACTCTGTTTGGACTATGAGCTTTGTAGGATCTAAATTGCCTTCCTGGAGGCTGCATGAAAAGTATCTACCCAGCCTGCTTCCAGAGACGAGGATGATCTTTGGTCTTATTTTCACCACCCACTTTTGGCACCACATTTGCTTCCTAATCCAAATCTGGCTACTTCACGCTAAACCAAGTAGCCTGTACACATGCACATGGGCCGGCAAAGCCACCTGAGAATACAAAATTCTGCCAAGAGAAGGGCGGTAAACACCACTGAAAGGATGAGGCAAAAACTGCTTGAAAACTTGAAGATTTGTATTGTATTGTATTGTATGTAATGCTTATATAGCGCAAACTGTCACCCTACGGGTATCCTGGCGCTGTAACTGAGCAGATGACATCAACAAGCAACGGGCCCGATTAACAGTGGAAGGCATTGCTCTCGTTCCTGGGGAATAACCAGGTTTTCAGACTCTTTCTAAAGCATAACAAAGAGTTAGCTTGTCTAATACTCTGGGGTAGGTCGTTCCAGAGGCGTGAGGTCGCTATGCCGAAGGCCCTGCCTCCCATCCTGGATTTCTTAAATCTGGTAGTTGTTACCAGGTTTGCGCTAGAGGAGCGAAGATGTCTTACGGGCTTATACCAGGTAAATCTCTCCTGCATAGATAGAGGGCCCGTACCGTGCACCGCTCTGAACACAATACATAAGGATTTGAAACTAACTCTTTCCTTGATGGGCAACCAGTGAAGATCTCTCAGGGCCAATGTAGTGGAGGATCTACGGTGCCTATTGAATGCCAGCTTTGCTGCTATAGACTGGACTCTCTGCAACCCCTACAAGATATATTGTGGAGCTCCCAGATACAAGGAGTTGCAGTAGTCCAGTCTGCACAGAATTATGCTTCTCACTACAAGGGGTCTAGCCTCATTCGGCAGCAGTGGAAGAATCTGCTGAAGTGCTTTTAGTAAAGCAAAGCAGACACTGACCGCTTTGTTAGCCTGTGACGCCATTTGGAGGTTGTCATCAATCAGGACGTCCAGGTTGCGTACCGTCTTAACTGGGGCCAATGGGTCATCCCCAGGAGTGAGTTTAAACTCTAGCGGCAGGTGCTGTACCATTTTGGCAATGGAACAATATACCACCTCTGTTTTCCCCCCGTTGAACTGCAAAGAATTTTCTTTGAGCCAACCGGAGGTCTGGCGCATGCACTCCTTGAAAATATCCATGGTCACCGCACGCTTCCCTTCCAAAGAGAACACCAGTTGGGTGTCGTCAGCATAGTTGACCAGGTCAATCCCAAAAGATTTTTAATGGGGATCAACGGGCGCAGATATATATTAAAAAGAATGGGGCTTATTGCCGAACCCTGCGGCACTCCGTAACGTACCGGAGACTTAGAGGAGGCAAACGGTGTCATGGTTACCACCTGTTGTCTCTCTGAAAGGTACGATTGCAGCCATTTCAGAGCTCGACCTTTCACACCCATTCTCTCCAGCCTTCCCATCAACACTGCATGGCTCACTGTGTCGAATGCGGCCGACATATCTAGCAACACTAGCACAGATGAGTTACCATTGTCGGCTCGCATTCGCAAGTTATCCAATACGGTTGCCAAGGCTATTTCCGTCCCATGTCCTGGGCGAAAACCGAACTGATCCCTATCCAACAGATGGTTCTCTTCAAGGTAGCATGATAAGGACTTGCTGACAACCTTTTCCAAAATTTTTATAGGGTAGGGCAGAAGAGATATGGGCCTAAAGTTTGCCGGGTTTGTTGGATCCAGGGAGGGTTTCTTGAGCAGGGGGGTTACCACTGCCTGCTTCCAGGCCTCTGGGACCACGCCTTCTTCTAAGGATTGACAGCAAATCTGTCGCATCCAGGGGAATAATTCTTGCCCACATTCCTTCCAGATCTTATTTGTCTTGGGTGACACTTGAGCAACTGTGATTTCCTAAGGGTGGATTGTCACTGTGGTGCTCTTGGGCAGCTCATACTAAAAAGTAACTGCAGATGTGAGAACTTCCTACTTTAGAGACAGGGGATTTCACAAACCATCGGGCACTGTTGCTCAACCAATGACCACAGATTTCTGAACGTTCCCATTAAGCTTGTATATTTAAACCTCCGTCTGTATTCATAGTTTGTTTAGTATTAGGCTGTGAGTAGGATAAAGTACTTCTCTTTATGAAACTTTAATGGAGGGCTGTATTGGGACAGGTAAATGTCCTGTCAGCACTTCTCTGTTATTTGCCACTTTCTTTTAAAGGTGGTAGAAAGTAGCACTCCTGCTAGCAATGCTGATCTTGGGTCACTTCCAGGTACACCCAATAGGTAGCTCTGCTTTTGGCCAACTAAAGTAAACATGGCACTGTAGCACAGCAAATGTGCAAATAGGCCTGATGTGCTAGCACATCAGGAAAAGTTTAATGCGTGTCTTGGAAATTGACCCATAATCATGACAGAGTAAGGGTCCCTGACTCCACCTCCACAAATAAGGTGGAATTCGTGGGGTGTGACCTGAAGGAAAGGAACAGTAGGCATCATTGGGGTGGTATGTCATAGGGATGGCTCAGGGAAGACGGAAGAAGCAATGGAACAATTTTCTTGAAGCGGCCCCCAACATGCCTTGGTAGCCACAATGCCACCATACTGGTAGGCATCTTAAAATGCAGTTATGTTGTGTTATGTTATGCAGATTTGTAGAGCGCAGTATCCCCCCCAAGGGTACCCTGGCACTGACAGGATCCTTCCAGGACCGGATCTGCCATACCAGCTGTTTGGTGCATAAAACACCAAACTTTAAATTACCTCATACGAGAAACAATTTTAGAAAAGGGGAAATCACTGATGCATTACAACTCATCCTTTAATAAACATATATTGCAATCGATTCAGACAAAATGCAATAATATAGATCATAGGAAACCATCTCCTGTGCTCAGACTGCATTTCAGATTGTAGCCCTGGCCTTCAGTTCGCTATATTAAGATCCTGACCACCAACAAAGGACTTTCTATTATGACTACTGTCCCTCTTGCGGCTCCACTGCTTCCAAGAAAAAACGACATCAGAGGCGGAGAAGTGTTGATGCTTGAACGATCTGGAAATCTATTCATAGTTTTCCAAAGAAAGTGCAGAGAGTAAATTATTTCTACTATTTGTGAATTAGCCCTAAGTCATTATAACATTATTGGCTAAATAAATATCATTCTTCTGAGAAACATTTTAACAATTTGCAGAATTTATATAGGGCTCGAGAGATCAATGCATACAGATCTAAAGACAATAATAGGAATATAAACTGCCTCATAATCATTATTGAATCCTACTTTCACACAGAAAGAACAATCTTTGTAGAGTGTGGGCATTGCATCAACGTCTAAATCCACAAAAGAATGACCTGAACAATTAGAGTAATCTTTAATCTGAAATTGCATTTGCAAACCTTATTCTTTCTAATGCTTGGGCAGTGGCCTGTCTTCTAAAAGAAAAAGAAAACAAGCCATTAAGGCGTGAAAACATTGACATCGAAACTCGTGCAAGGAAAATATTAAGGACCTGATGTATACAGTTTGACAGATTGTAATACATCTGTCAGGGTGGTGGGAGTCAATACCTTTGCCACCATGATGGACACCAGTACTTCATATTTAGAGATGACCACTGGTCCAGGGGTCCCGCCTTACATTGAAAGAAACTGCTGTGACGGCAGTTCTTTTCAATGTACAAAACGTTTAGTGCGAATGCCATTGTTGTTTTGACGGCCATTTACCCAACTTTTCAAAAGTTATTGTTTTTCTGAAACAAACTTCCAAAGTTGGAGTTTGTTTTAAAAAACAGCAAAAAGTGATGACCCAGAATGTGTGGATCATTATTTTATCCCCTATCTCTTTTCCTGCTGGTAACGAGCAGGATAAAAATGACATTACACCGTCATTCTCTGTTAACACTGAGAGTGCGTCAGCAAAGTGTCGAAATTATGCTGAAATGTAATGTGTACACAACTGCTGCTTCACAAAGGAATTCATTTTTATCAAGCCATTGAGAGGTGCCAATTGGGTGCCAACTGTGATTCCTGTACTGTCCATGGTGTCTAATTAGGGCATTTATTTTGCTGTGCCTTTTGACAAAACACCCATCTGTCTACTATAATTATTCTGCAGATCGCTGAATGCTAGATAATAGAGTTTTATTCTGAACATGATGCAGTCGTATGGTTGTTCTGCGGGCGAGGTATCATAAAACACAGAAAGACAATGATAAGGCTGGCTTATTTATTAAATGACTCTTGGTACGCCTTGCTTTTTGCCATGGATTGAGATAGGTCATATATTGAAAAGAAACAAGATAATTGCAAATGCCAATTAGAAGACTGGCTTCCAATTTTGTATTTCCACCTCATTTCTTAACATCTCAGTCCTCACAGTATGATGGTGATTCAATGTTTGACATATATGTAGTACATTTGTGGTCTGTTATCTTACTATCAAGACATTTTTTTTTTTTACATGTGTGTATACGACCGTGTAGATATTGATGCTTCTATGTACATATGGGTGTATATATACAGGGCTTTATTACGGCCACTAAAACATTACCAAGTGTTATGTGTATATATGTGTTTATAAGTTAATTTCCGTTTCGCTAAAAACTAAATGTACTTCCTTCAACCTTTGTCCCATCTCTCTTCTCTCTGACACATCTTAAATCTTTCTGACTACTATGAACTTACTTTTTTTTTTTTTTTATTTCAAAATATTTTTATTAGTTTTTTTAAACAGATACATTAGCATTTCTGACACGAGGTTAGCCAAACGTAGTATGTATTGCAGTGATTACAGGTACTTAGATATATGTTTAGCTAATCCCCTCTACATTGACTTGCTGGGAAATTAGACAAAGGATGATAGAAAGAAAGAAACAGGAAAGAAAGGGGTGAAAGGAGGATACAAGAGAGGTTCTGTAGCAATGAGTCTAATTGGGGTTATAGTCATGTGACAAATCTGACACCCCACTAGTTAACCTGCGGCAGGAATGATAGTCCAACCAGGCCCTCCTATGCCTCTGCGGCCCATGGTGGCAACATTCCAACTCGCTCGGCTCTCCCCCGAGGGAGGAGGAGGAGGAGCCGGAATGGATTCTAGGAGGTTTGTAAGAGTCTAGGTACGTGTCGAGTGACTTCCACATCCCCCTGGTTGCTGGCCTCCAGGGTGAGTTCTGCAGTGCAATGTTATCCGCGCCTCTGAGGTACGTCACCCAGTTGAACCAGCCTTTGTATGAGGTCTTAGTTGTGTCCTTCCAGTTGGTCAGGACCATTTTTACTGCCGCGGTGAGAAGTAGGTCAAGTAGGTCTTTGTCGTGCTCTGAACTTAGTCCTGTGGTCATGAATGCGGTGGCGAGGGAGGAAAATTCAGCTGTTAGTGGGCTGCCCAGTACATTCTTTATGAATCCAAAGATTTTCTCCCAGAACGTTTTGAGTGATGGGCAATAGTAGATAAGATGTGCTAGGTCCCCCTTTTCCTTGCTACAGTTCCAGCATAACTCATCTTCCCTGAGGCCTAGTGAAAATAATCGAGCAGGGGTCCAGAAGGCCTTGTGGAGTAGCCAGAATTTTGTTTGTGATAGTACCGGGGTGATTTTATTACGTGAGGCAGAGGACCATAGTGTAGCCAGTTCTTGCTCATTAAGTGAGATATTGCCTTGTTTTACCCAATAGTTATTTGTCTTGTCATTAAGTTTGGTGGAGTTTGGGCGTAGAAGTTTATAGAGGTGTGATACCTGATGACCTAGTCTGGTGACCTTTGACAAATACTGTGGGATTGACGGTTGGGCAGGCGATAGTTTGGCTTTGGATAGGGCTGTTTTGATTTTCAGGAAGTTGTAGAACTCAATGTCTGTTAGGTTATGTCTAGATTTCAGTACGGCAAACGTGGTGGGGTATCCCCCTTCCTCTAGTTGGGCTGGGTGGGAGATACCTTTCTCTATCCATGTGTCGAGGGCTAGGCATTTTCCCTTGTATCTGATCTTGCTATCGGCCCAGAGTGACTCCAGCTTCGAATCCTTTATGCTGTTCTCCATTTTCTTGTCTATTCTTAGAAGGGCAATTTTTGTGTTTTTAAAAATGGAGCTGGAGGAGTGAAGATGCTTGTTAGCTGTTAACAGCGCCATTGGGTTTAAATTGTTCAGTATGGCTCTCTCGACTCGTAGCCATACCGGTGTGTATCCATGAGGGGGTGATATCCAGTAGGCCCCTTGTTTAGCCAGAAATGTGTTTGGAAGATTCTAAAGTCTGCTAGATTTACCCCTCCCAGTTTTTTCTCCAGTCTTAGTTTTTTGATGCTTATCCGTGCCTTCTTCCCACGCCATAAGAATTTAGTAATCAGGTTATCTACTTTACGGTGGAAGTCATCTGTGAGCAGGAGTGGGAGCATGCTGATCAGGTAGTTGATCATTGGGGTGATCATCATTTAGATCGTTTCGATTCTGCCCCACCAAGTTATACATTTCGGGGACCAGGTCTCCAAGAGTTTCTTTATTTTTTCTAGCAGTAGTTTCTCATTGTGGACTAGTGTGCTCATGAGGTCGTTACCAAAATGTATACCTAGATATTTGATAAACCCTGTCTGCCAGGCCAGGCCTGAACCCACTAGGGTGTCCCTAGTGCAGTGTATGTTCAGGGGTTTGCATTCTGACTTGTCCCTGTTGAGCTTATATCCTGAGTGACCTGAGTATATCTCTATGGTGTCTATCAGGTCCTCAATAGAGGTCTTTGGTTGCTCTGTTACAATTAGAATGTCATCCGCGTATGCGGGCAATTTTATTTCAACGTCGTTAATATTGACCCCTTTTATTTTCGCGTTTGCCTTGATGTCGCTGATCAGGGGTTCTAATGCCAGCAGAAAGAGTGAGGGGGAACTACTATGAACTTCCAAACATCCTTTTCGAATGTCCCCATCTACTTTAGCCAATTCACTCAACTAACATGCGCACATGTCTACTACTTCTAATAAAACTTACTACTTCCCCTTTCCTAATCCATTCCCATCATTCTATCCCTACTCAAAACACTAATAAACACACAAGAACAAAAACATACCAAAACTAATCAACAAGAGAAAAAAGAAAGCATATATATCACTACTCTACCAATCATTTAACTGTAATCTTGGGTCCTGGAGTAGTGTGCTCCTCATCGTAAAGCGCTGCAATGCCTCTTCAGGGGTAGTAAGCGATTTAATACAATTTACGATTTAATCAAATAGGTTCATCTACATAGTGGAAAAAAGACCATGTGTGATAAATAGGCCAAGTGCATAGCCATAAATATAAAATAGATGCACTACATAATATTAACAGACTGTTGATGAATCTCTAGTTACATATGTGTCATCGAAAATCTGAGTAGCATTATATCTCAGAGCAAGCTAGTATTCCACTTAGTGAATCCTGAACATCTTCATTACCCATCTGGAACAGTGTGGAGTATGGGCAGATTTGCTGTTTGCCATAAATAGCAAGCAGGGAACTAGCATACCCACAAAGATTAACTTGCCTTCCACCTTCCACCCTCGTTGTATGTCACAACCACGCACGCCATTACCACGCATGCCTTTACAATGCAACCATATCAACGCAAATGCCTTTAACACCCATGTCTTTACCACGCATATAACTTTACCACGCATGCCATTACAATGAAAATGTAATTATTACCCAGGCAAGTATAAAGCTTATATATATATATATATATATATATATATATATATATATATATATATATATATATATATATATATATATATATATATATATATATATATATATATATATATATATATATATTACCTATTGGCGGTCGCCAGTAGGTAGTTATAGTTAGAACCTAGTTTCCATAGGAAAAGCATTTTTTGATTTGCTAATAACTTTGGCGTTGTTTGACGAATCTTCCTGAAATTGTCCAAAACAAAAGTCTATCCTGGTCAGCTCCTATCTTGAAAGTTTGGGTGTGATTCGTCAAACGGGGGCTGAGAAAAAAGGGGGGTCCCAAAACTCGTTTTCTCCATGTTAATTTCCATAGGAAATTTTGCGACTGAAGCTACAGCCCGAACTGCTGAACGGAATTACCCCAAATTAGGCAAAAAGGTAGAGCTTGGTTCAGAAAGCGACCTTTTTTTTTAAATGGTGTAAATCCGTTCAGTAGTTTTTGAGAAATTCAAAATATAAGAGTCAAAAAATCAGTAGTTGCTGAGAAATTAGAAAAATAAAAGTTTTGTTATCTGGGCGGAGCCTAAGTCGCGTGCGCGAGCTTCACTGTGATTGGCTGCTAGTAGTCCAAACCAGGAAGTGTTGGCAGCCATCTTGTGGCTCGGTAGAAGCGAGTCACCCGAAAATGTAGAAACAAAGGTATAAAACAAGAGAAGGGGGCAGGGTAGAAAACCCTGACCCCTAGGCCTGCCTCAGGGGGTCCCAAAAATCATTTAAAAATCGGCAAAAATTCGCGCTGGGGTCGCG